>JAIPMN010015541.1:0-12271 GCA_020650975.1 Apostichopus californicus
GTGCCAACTTATATATTGATTTATACAATAGAAATAACTCACTGCAGTCGTTGGGGATTGGCACATCTCACTGTAACCAGGGATTTAGCAACATGTACAGTAGAGGGGGTCACATGTGTAAAACAGTTGGGATGGGGAGTGTAACAATTATGGAGAGGAAATTTTCATTATATGTGTATGTTTACTCATACATGCACAGACGAAATGCATTAAAAACACAGAAAAAAAATTAGAAAAATATTTGATTTATTACAAAGCATTACATCTGAGTTTATTAAAAGTGGTACATTTATATAATTAAAACCCTTATTAAGTTATGTGTAAAAATTGTATTTCATATTTCAAAGTTGAGAGTGTGCACTTTTACCATTTTTGCGAAATTGGAGGGGGGGGGCACAAATTGTAATGCCTGAAGACACCCCTCCCTGACCCTTAGCCTAGAATCCTCTCCCACTATTCTTATAACCCTGACCCAACTATTATACAAAATATATATTTCAGTCGTAATTAAACATGATATAAGAACAAAGTGGTGTGTATGCACCACTGTACCAAATCTAACGTTAGGGTGTTCCAAATGCATAGCATCTTAGCACGTAATGTCTATATAACATACCCAATTTCGAGGGTGCGTTACGAAAATACTGCAGGAAATTTTTTGGAGAACTTTTGATATAATGTCTGTGATGTATTGAACTACCCAAATATGCCTTAAAAATCTAGTCCCAGTGTTGCTGGAACGAAACTGATTTTACAGCCTCTTTTTGAGTTTCAGCTGATGGCCTATAAGTCTTTTATACATAAATTGTCAAAATGAAAGATAAAGTCGTTTATATAGAAAATTAAGGACCGAAGTTTGGTAGTATTCAAAATTAAGACAACTCTAGCAGATATGGTTCACGAATTTATCACGAGTAAGACAACGTGGTTATAACCGTCCAGTTTACGAAGCTTGAATTTACGGCTATACTGATTACTGGCTATAATTAATCACGTGATTAGTAGATTGCTAATTGTCTTCCAAATATTTCCAGCACTGAGACTGCACATGCATATCCTCAAAATAATTCCCAGACCGTGGATAAGGAAAAGTGCTTTGAAGGGAAGAAAGGCGGGAGCGGATCAATGATGGTGTGGCATAGGGCGCGTTAGTTGAAAACGACTCCCATATGGTATAGCTGTCTGGTGAAAAGGGGAAATTTTAGATGTGATATGACGGATTCTGTGACATATTTAGGCGATAAATTAGGTTTAATTATGTCTAGAGTCTTTTTATTGGCAAGGTTGGGCTAATAACTGCTTTTATTTTATTTTATTTGTTGGAGGGGGGCTGAAATGGGAATTTCTCGGAGGGCCTGGAGGGGGGGGGGGGCTGTAAAATGGTTCTTGACATTTGAGCATGAGAGAACATTACTGTATACTTTCTAGCATATTTTGATAAAGTATTGATAGCCGCATTTAGGCAACTCCTATAGTTGCATGCCGCAATGACACCACCTTTGATCGACTTTGACCGCCTATAGCCTTCTCGCATCTACAAATCATTACTAATGTTATTTTAGACTTGTGAGTATGCTGGATATTTAGCATATGGTATATGTTCTGATCATCCATCCATCCGTATATCCTGGCTAGGATATATCCATAAGAAATGTTCTTTTAAGTTGTGAAGGATATATGAGAATGAAGGGCACGTGATGTTCTTTTTGTTCATGGAAATGAACTTTCTATGAATGATATCCATATTAAGCCAAACTCTGATAATAACTTAATATAAAGCGCGTTTCGACATTCAATTTGAACGATATTTTCATTCAGTTGATACTGATAGGCCTAGTACTTAAGTCACCTTAGACAGCTAGATAAAGCTTAAGCAAGACCCGTCGAAACCAAACATCTTGATCCACTTTCAACTCCAGTCCATGATATTGATACCCCTCCAGATATACGACCATCTTGTTTTGAACAATTCACTGATGGTGTATATGATTACACAACTCTCGAGGAAGCTCTTAAATCACGAGGCATACTGGTCTATTTAGACTAAATACGGCTTGAAATGCTTACACACTATAGCCACCAAACTAGACACGTCAGATCTATTAATAACTATGAACCAGTAGTCATAGGATACACGGCAAACTAAATGCATGCATAGTCCAAAATGGCATATCAAATACACCGTACTCCGTGACTGAAGTATTTACTACATTGGTATTTATTCGTCATTTATCAATCAACGTCTACTCTTAGTGTGTTAATGGCAATTTGGTTTTCCAGTGCCAGAATGAATGATGGCTTATATATCGATGTAGCAGCCTCAACTCCTCTATTCATATCGCTGTGTCTTCAACGATCGAGGTACGTATATACAATTCTGGCAAATTTAAGGTTTATTCATGATTTGTTAATAACTTCAAAATTATTTCTTTCTTTTCATAAAACGTATATATTCTATCAACATTTAGTCCTTGTTGTATATATAGTGACGTCCAATAATCCTTATGAAAACATAATTTTGCTCCTCAAAAGTAGTCAAAAACCCCGACATTCAACATTAATATGTGCACCGATAGCATTAAACCATGTGTAACTTTAATATAAAAAGAAAGTGGGTATCTCCTGTCCACCGTAAAATGTACGACGAGCCGTTTTAAACCTTACCTATACCTTTTTCTACATAAATTATTATACAAATGTTAAAATGGCTTGAGATACGAAAGATAGAGTTGGGGGAGGGGGGGGAGGGTAAAGGGCGGGCGTAATCTGCCTGCGCACCCTTTTATAACACTTTTTGCCTTTCGTCTACGTGGTTTAAACTGTCCTTTATGCGCTACCGTATATGTTCAATTTACAAGTTGTAAACAGAAATTTCCAGTGTTCGTTTGCGCAGGCTCAGTTACGCACGTAGTAAACAGATAATAATATTACTACTGCTGGCGGACTAATACTACACTAGTTCAAGTACACAGATCAGTACGTACATTTACAAACAACGTACCAGACCAGGGGATATTCCAAGGGTATTTTACTATATTGAGAGGCGGGACCAGGCTGTACGTACGAACAGACGAACGGAATATATCACTCGGAATAAATTTTATATTCTGTTTTGATGTTCAAAAATCTTTGGTAATCCTTGTCATGGGTATGTTGACAAGATTTAGTTACATTGAAAGGTAATTCATTCACGAATTAGATTTCTATTTAGGAGAGAGAGATTGAGCGTGGTTACAATGTGTGTTTGTGAGTTTCGAGTTGTTATGATACGGGATTGGACTCTGTTGTATAGTGTTAGGTGTGGTGCATAACGACACCATATAGTGGAGGGGGGGGGGGGGCTACTAATACTATTTCGTACAACGGTATGCCTAAACCAACTTCGAATAACGTTGTTTGTTCACTCTTGTTTTTGACGAGAAGTAAAGTAAAGGAGACACTTAATGAATTAGGCCTAGGCTAAATAGTAAAAGTTTGCTAGAATCTTGCCAGTAGTTCAAAAGGGTGAATAACTTATGTTTGCTTAATCATGTGTAAATTTCCTCACCTTCCAATCTAAGACTTAAAATCCTATTGTATGAGCAGTCAATTTCGTGGTTGTGATTAAACGATGTGTAAAATGCAAAGGGAGTGTAGGTTTTATTTTCTCAGAATCTACTATTGGAGTTTGAAGATTGGTGGGATAGGCCCAACGTTAGTGTTCAGTAGGTTAAAAAATTGCAGACTTGTGTGCCTTCTATTACGTATTAGTCTACACATAATGAATGGTTATGAGTGCAATAGTGCAAATATTTCATGAGTTGAAAGATGGAATGTTCCATTCAACGAGGCGCAGCCGAGTTGAATGGAACAAATTACATCCATTCAACGAATGAAATATTTGCACTATTGCACGAATGGAAACCATTCATTATTTGTTTTATACAACACCTTCAAATTTGGATATAATTGGATGTAAAATGCACTCATGCAACAGATTGTTTTGAACAGACAGGTTTCTCTGCTCTCTTACCATTGAAAAAAGTGCTATCAAAAAAGTATAACACATGGTTCTTTTTCATAGAGTGCAATAAAGCGGATTTTGCATGCAATCGACGAGCAATTGACCAATCAAATGGCCGGAATATAATTAGGTGTTGTATAATATAGATTGGCTTCATATATATCTTTCAGATACTGGTTGGAACCTGCAATGGGAGTCCAGTGGCTATCCACAGAAGATGTCAAATCTGTGTACACGACCATGGTCCATAGTGAACCACAAACACTTTTCCAAATAGTACAACAGAACTCACTACCGTTGGTAAGAATGCAAAAATGCAGTAAGGTTTCCGTGTTCCATAGCCCCATCAACTTTCGTTTAGTGTTGTTGCTATGTTCATCTTTCAGTGGTAGAAATGGTTCATTTTAAAAGGACTTTATTTTTGATAGAAAGTTCTAATCAACTGCCGTCGTTTCCTTGATTCTGTTTACAGAGGATAAGACGAACAGATGACAAAGTTGAACTATCTCTCAAAGACATCCGAGAAGAAGCCCACATCATAGCTACGCACATAGACAGCAGTAAAATGATATCCATTCAGATAGACGGTTTGACTTTCTTACGGCACGTAGAAGACCAAAATCTGTTATCCCACATGATCAAACCAATGTATCAATTGGTGAATTGGACACTATGTAACTTGGAATATGGGCAAAAGAGTCTGCCTTTACCAATGCAGGAAATCCCTCAACCTCTTGAAGAAGTGACTCGACATTGGTCTCAAAGCGATGACGGTAAACTCTTATTCTTGTTATTAACAATATCCCTGAACTTCAATATATTAGAAAGCTATGACACGGTGATAGCAAACCAGAGTTCATTTGAACTAAGGTACACTAAGCAGTTCAATTGCAAATTCATATACACTCAATGTTTGTAAGTGGGGATTGACTGTTATTCTATAGAGCAGGGATACGGTGGAAACAGTTTTATTTTCATAAGGGACATCTCTGAATATTGCATCGGAACCAATCACACACAGTTTTGCTTTAACAATAGAAGAAAATCCAGCAAGCTTACCTGTTTGTTCCCCTATTCAAAAACCTCCCACTTTTTTTTTTTGTTTTTTTGTTGTTCTTTTTGGTTAAGTAAATATAGCGATACTTTGACTGATTAATTTTGTTAATTATTCCAAAATATTCGGTGGTTTGCCAGCTGCCAGTAGTAAACAACCTTTTCACACTATTTATTTAACAGAAACTGGCTTTCGCCTCGTGACATCAACGAGTACACACGTCAATTGATATATTAAGCAGTATATGGTATTTGATAGGAACAAATATTGTTTTATACACTGCTGTTAAAGTAACTGGCAAACTGCACTTTTTATATACGCAATGACGAAACAGATTGAAATGACTCAAAAACATATAAGCATGGGTTACAAAACAAACAATTTCCTTGGAAAGAACGAGGAGATTTATGTGAGACAGTGTCGTAGGCGTTCTCACTCGTTTGACGCGGTACTGTTGAATAGAATGCGTTGTACCGTTGAACCGAATGCACGGTACCGTTAAATCGAATGCGCGGTACCGTTGAATAGAATGCGTTGAACCAAATGCGCGGTACCGTTGAATCGAATGCGCGGTACCGATGAATAGAATGCCCGGTACTGTTGAATAGAATGCAGTGTTTACAAAAAAAAAATCACTACATCGATACGTGGCTGTCAAATCAACATCACAATAACATGTACCTTTCTGCTGGCAAACCTATCAAATTATTTCCAAAATTACAGTTCCCACCACTTGATATAACAATAAGAATAACACTGATAACATTATAACAACCAGCATTTCCAGAATTACTGCAACAACAATCACGTTAAAGGAATTAGGTAACGATATGATACGAAATATTAACGGATGAAAAGTATTTTGTAAAATCCCTGATTTGTCAATGTTTATTCCTGTCTGTGTAATAGGTAGAAACTTTATGCGTCAAATATTGGAAACATCTGGCCGTCTGGAGAACACTGAGAAACAAGAAGACCAAAGTCGTCGCTAAGAAAGAAAAGCTCAATACGAGACAAATTTAAACAAATCAGGACCAGACGACGAAGGTAAAGCTGGAAGGGGGGTAGGGGAAAGGGGGGCACAGGTGCACGTGCCCCCCCCCCACTTTTTTTCCAAAATTGCAAATGTGCCCTACTGGCAAATAAAATGTGCCCCTTTTGATGAAGAACTGTCTTTTGGATATCTTAAGCCTTTGTTAATTTTAATATTTTATTTTAATTATTTATTTTTAGTCTGTACATGCTATTTTTAAAAATGGCATCCCATATCTTTTTGTAGCACGCTTAACAATAACCAATCTCAATAAATAAAAAAATCAATGTTGCAGCGCACCATAATAGTATTGATATCATACTAACACAACATATATATTTAAATGATATGGCCGGTGTGTATCGGTTTATAGCATAACGAGTGGTGGTTGTGGAATGAGAAAGTGCCCCTCTGATTTTGTGCCCCCCCCAATTTTCGGAAGCTTCCTACCCCCTGAAAACTGGCACTAATACAGTGGATGGTTGCTTGATCCAATGTTGTTGTTATTGTTGATGGGGGAGGGGTTCTTTCGTTTTGTTTAAATTTCCTTTTCATATCAGTCATCTCAAAAAGCTTTAATGATCAAATAGGACGGGGTCTTAGTTGATTTTTTTTTATATGTCTTTCAGTACTGAAAACAGCATCTCGGAAGAAATTTCGGAACCTCAAATATCTGCTAATTTTCAAATACAGGAGATGAAGTCAGTGCTAACTGCTAAGGAGAAGGTAATTTATAAGTTGAAAATGACTTTTGTTTGCATATACTGTTAAAATATGTGCGTTTTTTTATATTCTGATGAGAAGTCAGTAGTACTTTTAGTACTTTTCTTAGCAAACTCAATGAAACGTTTCACCACTTTGAGCATTTATTCGTCCCATGAGCTCTATAAAAATGTTAAATTCAGTTACTTTCCCCTGTTAATGTTCATGTATTTGCAAGTTGAGCGGTAACTCCAAGTAGATCTACCATAATTGTTTATTCGGTAACAATAACTTTTCGGCTGAATGACAGTACACGTAAACATTGAAGCTAATTTTTTTCCTTTCGTTTAACAGGAAAATGTTCAACTGAAAAAGGTTTGTTGATTTTTTTTTACGTTTTGTATACTTGAAGCTCCTGTATGTGTTGCCAACACTAAACTCAAAGTTTGGGGTGTCACGATCGGATGATAGTATTCTAATGACGATAGCACCTATCTCACCTTTTCAACACCGTGCTTAGGTCCACATATTTCAACGCAGATCAACCCAGATGACACTTTAGTTTAGTACATTGTACCAAGTGGACAAGGGGAACCGCTGACATTATATACGATATACTAACTCTCCTTCATAACGCAACGCTCTACATCAAATGAAACGGATAACACTGTAAACTCAAATTAATCAATTAAAGACAAGTCTTACGAACTGGCACAGTTACCCCTTTCCAATTCGTGGACGTTTTGAGGAGGAAACTATTCAATCATTTAAATTGACAAATTGGTATTCACTTGCCTGGCGATAGCTTTGTATCCTCACCAAGATTTTACTGACTCCGCTTGTAAGTGAAATAAATATATAAAAGTTTATGCGTGCACAGGGTGAAACGCAGACTGTATTTGTCAGTAGCGATGTATGATGGTTCTAGGTTGCCATGGGACGACATAGTTTTAGCGTCGTTGGGTAGTGCTCGTATCGTCAGTAACAATATACTCGTGTCATTTAAACTTCACTTAGCAGTCATGCATGTGTTACAATTGCCACTACCTTCACACGGGATGATAAAGTAAGATATTCACTTGAGAGGGACTTACATGAACAATGTATCACAATTAAATATTCACAGATATGTTTAACTTAACCGATACGAATTTGTGTTATCAGTATAAGATGTTACGAAACTGATGTGATGTTAGAAAAGTACAAAATGACAATTTTTTTCTAGGGAGCTCCTTTTTTACACTATACACTATTCAGTGTCTTGTTGTCTATGCAAAAATATTTCCTTATTTCAACTTTTGTTTTTCATTTTTCATATTGCATATCCTCCATACCTGTGGTATGGTATAGTAGTAACCCAAGTTTTAGACCAGCATCCCTCCGGGCAAAATTATCCGTAGGCTATGTAGTAGTATGAAGTACCTTGATAAGTGGAGATGTTTACTGTTCTTATCATCGTGTTGATTTCATGTCAAGAAAGATTAATAACAAGGATGGGAATTTTAAATAAAATGAATGAGTTTTATATAACTTCCGCAGTATGATTTATCACTTGTTTCATCTTCCACAGGAAAACGCGGACCTCCGCAAGGAATCACAGGTATGGTTACAAATTTTCACTTTTCGTTCCTCTGGAGCGAAGCAAAACTCTTCTCCAAATGCATGATAAATTTCCACGGATCTAAACAGACATTCATTTTGAAAATATGGTTTAATTTATCAAATTATATTCCACGTTAAAACTTTTGTAATGTAAGGTATTGTCCTGGAAGCATTTGACACTCAGTCTGATATTTTCATGGCATAATCAGCGTCAGATAATTGTACACACACCCACGCAGACAGACACATAGCCTACATGTGTGAAAACCTTAATCTGGATATCTCTTTCCTTCACATGAATATTTGGTAGCTCGAACTTTAGTCAGCACCATTAACAAACTGAGTTAAGCTTACGGCATGCTTTCGTGATGATTTGCATTTGCAACCTGAACCATCTAGCATATTCGCATAATAAGCTTAAACATATACATTTGCATATCATGATCTTTGTTTGAATCAAGTCAAAACCCAGCAATCACACATGATTTTCACAGAAATCTGCAAAAATTGTTAGCATCAACCTTTTTCAAACTGTTCCAATTTAACGACTGGTCCTTTTGTAATATCTGCTAATGCAAAGCTGAAAAATTTAAACCGATTTCTAAGCGACGGGTTATATTAATGTTGGACAATATTTCTTTCTCTGTCAAGCAAATACTTATTCACGTTATACGGTGGTTCCTTTTTTCTGAGTTGGAGCGTAACTGGAACACATTCGAAGAGTATATTATGATATAAACAGGAATTGTCGAAGCATTGTGTGCGATATCCATTTGTCTTCTTCTGTGAGATAGTTTAGAATTTCTCCTTTGTATTGCTCTTTGTATTGCCCGTAGACACTTGTCCATTCCACTCCGTGTGTGATTTCTCTAATGGGTTGTATTGAGATACTAAGACTGCTTTTTTATTTCTTGGTAGATACTGCAAGACGAAATGTCAAAGCTTGCAGTTGCAAATAAAAACTATGTTGAAAAACTCCACCGGGTGTACTTTGAAAACGATGACGAAAAGAAGAGACAGCATTTTGAATCTTTAGACAATGATTACGTTGGTATCACGATACAAACATCCTCCGACGGTCCAAAGCGGGAGCTACCCGCTCTACCCCAGGAGACACAGCCTGCATCGACAAGTTGTGATCACAATTCACAACTAAACTCTGCTTCAGTGGACGATGTCGCAGAGCTTTTGAGGAACCTCAAACTGGACATTTATGTAGATGCATTTAAAGAAGAACTAGTCAATGGGAATTTGTTGCTACAATTGGATTTTGAGAACCTTAACGAGGATCTGAAAATGTCCAGGCTTCATGCGAAGCGGTTATTAATGGAGCTAAACAAACGGAAGGATACGGTGACATGAAAATCATTTGCAATTAGTCAAGAACTCCGGAAATTTCTGTAAAAGGGGCACAGGCAGGCACACACGTACCAGTTTTTAAGGGGAAGCACTCCTTCGTTTTCCTTTCACAACCCTCCTTCAAAATCCAAATCACCTGGCGGGCGAAAATGGGGATTATTCGAATCAACATTGCGAGAGTGTTCGAAACGAAAAACTGGGTAAATTTGATTGGTTCACGCTCAAATAATATCAGCAGCAATTGTTAAGCATAATGTGTAATTTTGAGGGGGTTTTCTTCGTCATTTTTACAGCACCAATTGAATGAATATATTCTAAGGATTATGTCATGCCGATTGGAATTATTTTGCATTCACGACTATTCTGTTGTGATCAAGTAAACGAGAACCGCATTTGTTCTGTGTGGTTTCGATATAATTTTCCTCCTGTACAAATTTAACAATGCGAAAGCTATGGTAGGTTATCCACATAGAATTCGACAATGCAACAAATTTGGTTTACTCGAATGGCAACCACAGGATATTTTTGGATCACGCATGTATCAGCATAAAAACATATTATGTGACTGTTATTAATGTTTTTATGGTGTGGGGCATAACTTGTACAAAACTACAATCAAAAATATTTAACGACTTTGTTAATGGACATAAATATATAGAACGTAAATTAATAGCAATTAAGATATATCACTAATGGTTTGTTAACGAAATAAATGTCTTTTGTGCGTTTAAATCAGTCTTTTGCTTTTCTTTTATATACCTACATAAATTCAGAAATAAAATAAGTTCAGAAATAAATAAGTTCAGAAATAGTTCAGAATATAGTTCAGAAATAGTTCAGAAAAAGTTCAGAACTAGAAAAATCAGAGATAAATGTCTTTTATACGTTTAAATCAGTCTTTTGCTTTTCTTTTAAGTATTAGGCTATGCATATATAAGTTCAATATGGTAAATATAATAATTTACGGGCTTATAACGCTAATGGTGGAATGGGATACACTCGGCCCACGGTACGAGTGTGATTAGAACTCCGCTACCTAAACTCTCTACAAAAACGTAAATGGAAAGGGAACGCAAACTCACATTGTATTTTTGTGAGAAAACAAATAAATCAAATCAAACATTGTAGTACTGTAACATAACCAACTGACATGTCTGTCACTGATGATGTGTGGTATAGCATTTTCGTAGTAGTACATATAGACTGATAAAACTCGGTATCATCACGTTTGAGAGATAAAGTCAGATCAAAACTGTATGACAAATAACTTGTTCAATTTCTTTATAAGCAGTTACCTTAATTAGGACATAGTTTGTTTCTATACTATACTTATCGCATCAATAACTTGGTTAATTATAAATAGAGCGATCTAAGCCCTTTGAACCAAACGCTAACATGATAGTAAGCACGTGTGCAACGTCCAATAATGTGACACAGCTCTGCACCCAATCCTAGTACAATACATTGTTGTATGTACTTATATACATTGAAATATATTACGCAAGCAAAATAGACGCTCACTTCAAGGGCTGCGTGGGTATTTCAAAAACTCTTAATTTTGTCATTGAAGTAATTAACTTTGGGGAATACCATGGAGAGTCTGGTGAATTGCTATTCTATTTAGTTTCTGAATTGTTCAACGAGTGAGAAAAAAAGAGGCAATTTACACACTTCAATGAACCGTAATTGACAACTGGAAACAAGAACAAGATGGTATCCAGTCAAAACGTCCCTTTACCAAAACGTCCCCGCTTTTTTAAGACTAAAACGTCCCCGTTTTTTACCAAAACGTCCCCGCAGTCAAAACGTCCCCGTGAGTCAAAACGTCCCCGCTTTTATAATCAGTTGGAATGCAAGTGTGGATGTTTTTAGCTCAAATCAAAGAGTAAGGATAAGTATAGTTTAGGTTGAAAACACAGTTTTTAGGAGTGGGAAGTGCCGGTGATGAGGGCGGAAACATTTTTGAGTATAATTTTCTGAGGTAAGATAATATAAATAGAAAAGGGAATGCAAGAGGGCTGTACTGTAGGGTAGTAGGATTCTTTTAAACACGAGTTGGTTTCTGAATGAAAAGTTTTTTTTTGTTCGTTAATTCACTGAAAAACATATAGCGTATACCTTTTTCATTCCAAATATAATTAAACGATATATTCCTTCATGATTTATTTAGCGCCTGTAATCCAACTTGCATGCCGATAACTTAGCCAAATTATAACTGAAAATTAATATATTCACAACTGTGAATGAATGCGATAGACGGGGACGTTTGGACTTACGGGGACGTTTGACCAACGGGGACGTTTTGACCAAAAGCGGGGACGTTTTGGTACGGGGACGTTTTGGTAAAGGGACGTTTTGACTGGTAAGCAACAAGATGGCCAACAGACCTCTTCCATCCATCCCATCTGCTCAGCTGACCTATGAGAATCTTCTGGATGAAGTTGTAGATGCCGAGAGCAGAAAGATCAGATTTAAGCTGGAAGAGGGTAATACCATATCAGGAAAGTCTAAACTTGGT
>JAIPMN010015542.1:0-10741 GCA_020650975.1 Apostichopus californicus
ATTGCCCATATGCATTCTGTGAGGTCGGAGGTATTTAGTATGTATTGTAATTACTTCGTTTGCTTTCGTATGGGAGTCCCGCAGTTGGGATATGTTTGCAGTTTTGCCAGGAGAGGTTTCGTGTTATATTTTGATTGTGTTATATTTACTTGTTATTTTATCTTTCATAAATAGTTGTGCTCATAAAGGTTACGTAGTTTTAGTTGGACAATAGCGACTATGATTCTTTATAGTACTTAATGGGTTGAATTACTACCTTTATAGATGGTTTGATGCCTTCCTGGTAGCTCTCGGGTGTGTCAAGCTCGGAGCTGGTCAGGCAAGTCAGCGACACCGTCATACAAACGGGGATCGTCTATTTGGGGTTTAATAAAGGGGCGTGTTTAATTAAGGGGCGTATTTATTAAAGGGGCCTATTTAATTAAGGGGCCTATTTTAATTAAGGCGTAGTTTTAAATTTAAATGTATAAGATTTTGTATTTGTTTATGGTTGCTCGGTTATCACCGAACAACTAATTAAGTATCCTTGCTTGTGTTTTTTAACAAACAAGGAGACAGCAAAAGCATACCGTAAATTCTTGAGTACGTTTGAATCTTTCTGAATCATTCTTTTTGGGATTTGACCTGGGTTACACTTATATTAACTATAACAGCCTGGAACCGGCCAGAAAGGTACGAACGTAGCCAGGCAAATTCATTTCTAGTTATTCCAGATTGTTTTGTCAAGTTCCTTATATGAGTGTCAGTTGATCGATGGTATAAAAGCCAGCAGATTGTTCCAATAGAACTAGGATTGCGGCTCCACGTGAATCAACAGATTCCAGGTCATTTTGCACACGAACAACAGCTTTTTCGGTACCGTGTCCATGGCAATAGGCTGCCTGCATTATGTCAGCATTACCTGTAGCATTAAGATGAGTAGAAAGTCTCTTAACCGCAACTCTTTGGAAACTTTAGATATTAAAGACAAATTGGCAGTAGGCCTGTAATTCCCAAGGATACCGGACAGAATCAGATTCTGACTCTTTTGACTGTAATTGTATTGGGAGATCTTCAACAGTGTCATGTTTTTTATTTTCAACCTTTAACATCGAAACACAACTATTCTGTTCCGTAACAGCAATTAGTAAACCAAATCTAGTTCGATTTCTTTTACTTCATGTTATTACTTTACTTTACAAATGTTTGGCATTGTCCACCACAGCACCCCCTCCTTGTTTTCTTTACACCATATATATCCATTGACCTCAGTAATTCAATTAAATTAACGACGACAGTAATAGACAATAGAAACAACAGTTGGAAAAAATTTCAGAAGTCATTCTTGGTTAATATATTTCTTCAATACCCCCAATACAAAATAACAAAATAAAAGGAAACAAAATAAAAGGAAAATACTTTCAATAGCCAGAAAAATGATAATATGGAACCTGCTCAATTAAGTTAACTTTACTTAAGCATTAAATGCATGAATACATCAAACTGGACTAGTCTAAGATGACAGTGGTATTTCAGATATAGTGGATATGAGGTTTTTGCGATGGATACTGCCATTTCACATGTGTAAGAAGTGGCATCCCATATAATATAGACTCCAAAAGAATGTGACCTCCAGATGACTAGGTGTCTGTTATCAAACCAGATCTGTTATGAATGAATTGCATATTCTTGAAGTGTAATTGAAAATAATAAAACATTTACATAGTGTGATATATCTAATTATAGATAGGCGATCTATGTTGTTTAATGAAATCAACATCTTGTGTTTTCTCTATTTTCTCTACATTTTATTATTTTATTGGCAGCAAAATCAAAGTTTGCAGAAAGCAGCTACAAAAGTTCATTACACCAAAATTCATGAAAAACTGAAAGACTGGATGTGTAATATATCTATCATACAATGTATGTACTCAATGATGAAAGTTTGAAGCCAACTTTCATAAAAGTGAAAAATAGAAGAATTTTTTTTTCGAGCTCCTTATCATATATGACTTCACATATGTATTGCTGGATGACTGTTGAGATATGGATTGAGGTATAAGTAACAGATCAATCACATATATATCTTATTACATTACTGCAGAAACTGGGGAATAGGTAATAAGCCTGTACCAATGATCCCATTTACTGATCACATAAAATAGGTCATAACTAGGTAACAAAGGATCCATTTTTTTTACTGTAACTATTAGAGCATAAGAAATCACTCATCCCATTAAGTAATCACAGATACTGGGCAATAGATAGCAACTGATCTTATAACCTTAAATACTGCAATTGCTGGCGCATAGATATAACAGACCGCATTTAGATTGCATGTAGGTAACATACTCTCTGGAATAGATAACAGACCTTTCATCGCAATTGAGCACAGATACTGAGAAGTAATAGTTAAGAGGAAAAGTGTATGGCTGGATAAGTTACTATGTTAGCAATATTTTGCAATATGTTGCTATTAAATTATTAATTGCACCAGTTTTTCTCAACAGAATGTTGTTTGTGAAGCTCTGCAAGGATTCACCTACCTGCTTTAACGTATTATCTACGTGAATGAAACCTTTGCATCATCCAATATTTTACCATTTTTATTGTTTGATGATGAAAGAATTATTCAGTATGAATATAAAGACCTAGCAGAAGGGGGCAAACGTGTTCATCAATTTACTCTGTTCTGTTTATACATGGTTGTGTAGGACTAAGCTTTTCCTTAAATACTGTGTCATTTATACTAGGAATAAGAAGCTATATAAGTAAATATTTGGTAGAATTACTAATGCTGAAATCCATAGAGTAACATAAAAAAGTTTCTGACAGTTACTATCTTTGAAAATCTACATGGGACTTTGTTTAAGAACCTTAACATATTGTCTGTTTATAAGTAACATTTGCTACAGTTTGGATTGTTCATTTATGGCCTTTTAAAACTAATTGAATTGAAGTGAACAGGAGGCAAGACTTTAACCAGCAGATCTCGGCTATTACACATAATAATCAGGATAATTGTAATAAGTAGGATAATTTGAATAATAATTAATTAGGTTAAATGTCATTATTATTATTATGTTTTGTTCGAGTCAAAACTCTAGTGTCAATCAGCTGTCTATATACCAATGGCAGGTGTACATTTCTATTTTGGTGTAACTTCAGCTGCTGACTAGAAAAGAATATACAGGACATTTCAACATTCAATGATGCATGGCAAAAACATACTGCATATTCCTGTTGTTTCTTATAAACAGTTTGATTATAAATATTAATTGGGTTAAAAGTCATTATTATTATTATATTTTGTTTGAGTCAAAACTCTAGTGTCTATCAGCTGTCTATATATACCAATGGCAGGTGTACATTTCTACTTTGGTGTAACTTCAGCTGCTGGACTAGAAAAGAATATACAGGACATTTCAACATTCAATGATGCATGGCAAAAACATACTGCATATTCCTGTTGTTTCTTATAAACAGTTTGATTATAAATATTTTCAAACCTTAAAACTTGTATTTTTCCTGCAAGACCTGTAATTTTGCAAAATATGTAAAAGTCCTCCAAAAAATATTTTAACAATCAAACCAAAATCAACCACGATTACAACAGAATGAATAGCTTACATAGCACTATGTCTAGTTAATACATTGTTTACAATAATCAAACTATTTAAGCACTGATAGCAGATCTGTACGTTATCATTACCAGCAGGCCTTGACAAAAGCGTTGAAATTAATCACCATTTGGAGAGCATGATTAAACATTTAATTGCAAAAACAAAACACTTTAGAACAATGACTGTCTCTGTAGACTACTGTAATATAGGATTCTAATTACTAATCACGACTTATGATGGTTTATGATTGTTCTATCATCCATGGTTTCCTTTCCATAATTATTACTACCTGGGAACATTCACAACCCCATATTTATCATGATTTCCCATACAAACTACAAAATAACCATACCAGTGGTCAGCTCTGAGTGAATGGAGTGTATAGCTGTATTCACCTTGATTTGTTTTTGTAGCTTATTTTTGCAATTCCTTACAGTGGAACCATTATATTGTCTTGTGTATTCAGCATTCCACATTGAACCTAATAACAGAGGGGTTCCTGCAGCTGAATAAAATCCAAAATATGAATGTGGATAACTATTAAATGAACCATTTTACAGTTTTACTACAATCCAAATTACAAACACACTACAATATCGAAATGGGCGCTAAATATCCTACAGAGCTAGTATGATTACATGCAAGTCTCTAGCCTTAGAGTACAAATCTTTATTTATATTTCAGTGCCATTTTTTTTTTAATTTAAATGTTTTTTCGTTTACGGAATATATTATTACTTGACCAAATCTACATGAAAACATAAAAAAGGTCAATCTTTTTTAGAAATTGTTTCTACAATGTTAGAAGTTTGCTTAGAAAGTTGTTTGTAGAATTAGACATTGTCTCTCCTTTATGATCTTGTATCTATTGATGGTAAAAGCAAACTATGTACTACTAATAAACCACAATTATTTATAACCTGTTGTTCATGAATATGAACACATAAGTATTTATCTTTTTAATCCATTACATTTCAGAAGGAATATCAGCTGCCCAGAACAAGCACATAAAAATGTAGAATAAAATTAGGAATGGAAATTAAGACAGAAACATTGCCAAATATGGCAAGATAGATTGAAAAGGGGGAAAAGTAAGGTAAATGCAGAGCAAAGTAGAAGTGAAATATAAAATGCTGTAACAATGATTCATACTAATATTGGATAAAAATAATTTATGAATCTGGTAAGAATAACTTTCTTTTTATAGTGTTGGTGAACAGTTGGTACATGTGATGACAAAATGTCCCCAAAAGTATTGATTTTCATATAAGTACAAGGTCATGAAGTCAGCAACATTTCAAAGGAATTAGCTGCATTTGAAATCACATGTTACAAAATGTAAGTAAGAAAATGGAAAGACAACAAAAAAGGAAGAAAAGGATTAAAGTGCATCATGGAAATTCAAATAAAAATGTTGCATGATGCTAAATTATGTGATTCACAACAATTTCAGTGTCAACCATTAAGCATATAAAATACGATACCAACCTCAGAGGCTTCATCTGAGCTTTACAAGCTATGCAGCCAAGGGTAGTTTTGTGTGTACAGATCAATTCAATGTGTCATAATGGGTTTTTTCTGAGATTATTAGTTGTGAAATGGAAACGATATGAGTTAAGAATTTGTTCTAACACCATATACTTCAAAGGGTAATTTCTTTACATGTAAAAGAGAAATATCACTGTGGTGAAATTTTTAATCAATGCTAAGAGATATTTTGAGATATGATCATTTTAGAGCAAATCTCTTGCCCAATGTGAACTTGAAGAAAACAATTGTGACCTTAGAGCAACACAACATATACAAAAACTTGTTCTTTCTCCAAAAAGTTGCACCCCAGTTTCTACTTGTGGGTGCATCATTGGGTGCATCAGCATTTGAATAGATTCATTTTCATCTTTTTTATTGTAAAAGAATAACAACGCTTAAAGCGAAAATTGAAGCTGTAAACCATCCAAGGTAAAATAAAATAGACTGAATAGTAAAGAATAGAATTAAACATATATATGGGCCTTTACACAGTAAACCAACACGAAAATCAACACATGTATGCAGTTTTCAGTATTGAAATTGGTATTTTCTTTGTTCTATTAGGATGAGTGTTAGTTATTTGAAGCAGAGAGATAGCATAGAGTTTCAACATCCTACTTGAATTTTGAAATTTTGGTCCATTGGAATCCTATGGGAAATATAACGGGCGAACATTGACATACACCAGAAATATATAACGGTTGTAACACATTGACATACATCACATGGCAGGCAATTTTTCATAAAGTTTAAAACATATATAGTCTTGGACATTTTCCTTTGATGGCATAGTCATACCTGCCACACAACCAAACAAGAGCAATAGGTGATGCATATCAGGCTTAGTAGCGCATGAAATAGGTAACGGTCGAACAGTATGTCAATGTGTTACAACCGAAAAAGTATACAGTGCATGTAGTTCCTTTTGTGTATACAGATTCCTACCATGAAATAGTTGATAAAAACCATGGAAACTTCATTTGATGATGCACATGGGGGTATAGTGATACGTTTGAAAAAG
The DNA here is from genome assembly GCA_020650975.1 of Apostichopus californicus. Lineage (NCBI taxonomy): Eukaryota > Metazoa > Echinodermata > Holothuroidea > Aspidochirotida > Stichopodidae > Apostichopus > Apostichopus californicus. The sequence continues at coordinate 6,153 of JAIPMN010015542.1, forward strand.
ATTGACATACACATGAGTTACATTTTTGTATGTCAAACTTCTTAAAATTTGCCACCTGTGCCCCATGTGCACCAAAAAATGATGTTTTCAGTGTTTATATAAACCACTACTGGCTAAAATTCTGAGTGCAGTAACATGGATCATATACATTTCAAATTTTTTGAGTTATGCCATTTTTTAACGTAAATTTATAACGGTTGTAACATTTTTTACATGTTCGCCCGTTATCTATTTCATGCTGTACTGAGCGTGATATATACAACATATATTACTCTAATTTGGTTGTGAGTTAGACATGACTGTATGCCATCATAGGAAAAGGTCAAAGACTAAGTATGTTTCAAACTTTATGAAAAATTGCCATCTATGTGATGTATGTCAATGTTTTGCAACAGTTGTATTTTCTTGCCGTATGTCAATGTTCAACCGTTATTTTCCTATAGGATTCTAATGGGCCATTTTTTTCAAAATTCAAGTAGGAAGTTGAAACTTTTTACTCTAGCTCTTTGCTTCAAATGACTAATATTGAACATTACAGAACATTGGAAATATCAATTTTAGGGGTGGAAAACCTCTATGTTATCATTTCGTGTTGGTTTACTGTGTATTTGCCCATATATATATATATTTATGTTTTTATATTTTTCTTATAGTTCACCACCTAACTTTAGATCCTTAACATTAAATGCCAGAAAATAATAGGGGAGGATATACTTCTTCCCAGATACCAGTCTGACAAGAAAATGTTGACCACTTCAACAATACACCAGAAACCCTTAGAATTTTCTGTGTATCCAATGGGATAGAGATTTCAAGGTATTTGCTTGCACCAAACCCCTGTGTGAAAAATCCTTTCAGCCAACTTTTAAAAATATGAGGTCATTATTTGAAGATATTTTAACTGATAAATTTCTCATGTTACTGGTATAACATATCTAAGAATATCCATGAATATGACTGCAATCACAATTTTTACATGGGATGGTGACTTTATGAATGTACCTTACATAAAATGTTCTCCATACATACATATTGTAAAGGCCGAAGCTGTAGCCTATTCTACACAATATTGTGTAGTGGTGACTTTGTGACTGCTACTGTAATAAGGATGCCAGTGCAATTGCACAACTTTTTGAGAGAGGTGACTGCTTTATGGCTGTCTTACACCACCTTTTTGAGCATTATTAATTCAAATTTCCCTAAAGAAAGGATATACCTTATTACCTGGGCCAATGTTGACAGAAGAAACAAATTTCGCATGTTTCATCAATGGGGTGTTATTATTATTTTGAAGTGGTGACTTTATGACAGTGAACGTTAGCCGAAGCCTAGCACACTTGATTTTAATGTTAATGTAAGAGTGTATGAACATTATGTTATGTAAATTGTCTATATTGTCAAGTAAAGTTCATTTGCATATTAAAAGTATTTAGATGGCTGTGAATGTCAATGTTATTTCTGTTACTTGTAATATTGTATGTAATTAGTTGCAGTAGCAGCTGTAATTGTTTGAAGGTTGGAGGGCATTTGAGTCCTGAGTCTGAAGTGAGACAGTTCGTCAATAGGCTATATGTATAATGCTCGCAATACATCTTTTATGTTTCCTTTTGTTACTACACCTCACTCTGCAGGAAAGCCCTCACAGATAAGCATAGACTAGAACCCCTTAATGCATGTTACATTAACTTAGGCCTAACTTAGTAATTTAGTTGTTAAACTTAATGTGAGATGAGCCTAGGCTAGGCCAACCTGTCCTTTGTTCACATCAGTCACACTGGCATAGCCTAGTTACAATGTCAAATATGTCAGATTGTTACTTAGTTGTAAGTACCTAGCCTATGCCTAGTTGTTACTGTTAGTTAGGCATTGGCCGGACTTGGTCTCAACACAAACACTCTGTTTATTGGCTAGGCTTATGAACTTATGCATACAGTGGCGACGCGGCCTAACAAATGACAATTAGCCTAACACTGACAAGTGACAACAACAGTTACTAGTGCTAGCTACTGTTGGCAGTAACATTAGGCCTAGGCTAATTGTAAGCCTGCCATTTATGACACATACATCAATGATACTTGTCATAGGATTATAACTTTATCTGCAACATTGCATGAGAATCAATATTCCCTACCAAACACAGAACGTTGAGATTTGTCGGATGCAGACATTATTTCTGAAAATACTTCAGTTCAGATCTTGGCGGTGTTGAAAATAGGAATCGAATAGCATGTGTGGTTTTCGAGGGCGTACTTCAGAAACTATATTTGCGCTATGGCTTTGACTACAGTTCCTTTATATATTACAAGGAACTCTAGCTTGGCACTTCCCAGGCCTTGTAAAGTGCATCTTTAGATGCACATTCGGTACAATCACTTTGTAGGGAAAACTAAGACTTTATGTTACTTTATAAGCTCTGCTTTATTCTTTGCTTTACACATGTATTTGAAGATATAAAAGCTCGCTTGGGCATCCTGATGGTAGCCTATATATCCTGAATGGGAATCCATATGTGGAATTTAAATATAAATTCACTGTTAGGTTTTTGTTAGAATCATTTGTTTTACATGCCAAAAAGCCTGGACCTACTGAGAGGGGTAGGGGGAGAGGGGAGGGGAATGGGCTGAGTGGGTGGGCCGTGCAGAGGAGGGTGCCTCAATATTCATAGCTAAAACATTGGGGCACTGAAAAAGGCTAATAATGAAACTGATAGGCATAGGCCTATATAAATCATATAGACGTAATCAATATATTTATGAACTGTAATTACATTAGACTGCTAAATTGTTCACACAGGTTAAATCTTAGGAGCTCTCTACGTGTATTGTTATTCTAACAAACATCTCGTGAAAACAAACTTCACGGTTATGGTATTCACGATCGTACAAATACGTGATGAGCGGTTAAAATAAACCTTGTGTTAATTTTCTTTGAACGCCATTCCTACAATTCGTGCCTAGAATCGTGAGGTTGTATACTACTGACTAATGAATCAGAAGAAATGATATGAACATTTAGCTAAAACTAATTGAAGTAACGCATACTGTCCAGGCGTTCACATTATCGTTGGCCTCTTTTCATTTAGGATGTGGAAGTCTCAGGGGGCGCAGCTCCCCCTCCCCCACCCCGCGGGCTACGGCCCTGTAATAGGCATCAGTAAAATAACATAAATATTTTTTGAACATATGTACATAACTACTTATCTAATCTTGAGGTATAATGAATAACATGGTTATATCAACTTGACTAGCAGCTTAGCACCCAGACTTAACACCAGTTTTATAAGATACACGAGTCTTTAAGAGCATCATAGTCCTACTTCCCACACGAGTCTGTAACTGAACCTGATGGGCCGGGGGGAGCATTTGATATTGTGTCACCCATTCTTCAGAAAATGGGGGGGGGACGTGTCCCCATGATTGACGCCCCTGGTGCTACCTATAATGCAGTGTTAGGTGATACTATATCCATTTGTCTGAAAACATGGAGCCCTCTATTTGTACGGGAAATAACGATCTTTTCCATGTGCCATGCATGATCCGCTATGAAACTGTAAATTGTAAATTACAGCTTAAAATGCCTAACTATTATTACAACATCTGGCACAAACTTCCTTCAACAATTTAATCAAATAATTCTCTGCAAGCTTTCCAAAAGAGTCTAAAAACTATGCACATTCATAACTGATCGACAGTAGCGGTAGGCCTACCATACCTGTTATAGATATGTCACGTTTAGGCCTATATATGTATATACTTCTTTTCTATTTTAATTGTGAATAAATAATAGTTTTCTTTTCTTTTCGCACCAACTGGTCACTAGCTTTGATAAACAGCATTGTTTGTATCTGCTAGTGTCCATCATATATGTCATCATTCCTCAGTTGTATTAATAAGGCTACTACTTATACTATAGTTTTGTATGCCATTATGAGAAATACTTTGGACTTGAGTATAATCGCCTGCGCTTCTGCAGTAGGTTATGTGACAATCCTTGATAGTTCTTTCCTTTCCTATTTTTTTATATATATGTTTTTTTTTGCTTCTTCTTCTTCGTTTTTTCCTTTACGGTTACCGTAACAGTTTCAAAAATCTGTCCACATTACAACGGACCCGGACCTTGAATTTGGACGACACGCAAATAACCGACATGGGTTGACCAAGTAGAATTAATACATGATGATACACACAGTGACAGTGTACAAACATCCTGTACAATTAGAATAACATAGTCAGGATTATATCAAGCGCCAAAGTCATGTTTCCAACATTTCGAACTAACTCCAAAGACTTCCTCAATCAGAAACACGAGTGGCGGAAATAAAGTAAAACTTTGTTTACAAGTTCATTCGGAGTGTTAGCTCAGTGGTTAACGCCAGTGCCTTTCAATCATATAAGGTCCCCGGTTCGAGTCACTCCAAGATTAATGTTTGTCGTCCAGTTACAGAGTTAACGTTGTTGACAATTCATAATCATGGACGTTAAATATTACGGAGAGCCAAACGTTCCATAAATGTCGAAAAAGAAAGTGAAGTGTCCAATTCGATATCAACATGTTACAATTCGATATCAGCATGTTACAATTCCATATTG
>JAIPMN010015543.1:0-22952 GCA_020650975.1 Apostichopus californicus
GATGGAGGTTAGGTTGAAGATGAGGGGTGGGATGGAGGGGAGGTTGTAGATGAGGGGTTGGGTGGAGGGGAGGTTGTAGGTGGGGGTGGAGGGGAGGTTGTAATTGGGGGTGGAGGTGGAGGGGAAGTTGTAGATGATGGGTAGGGTGGAGGGAATTATGTAGTTGGGGTGGAGGGGAGGTTGCAGGTGGGGGTGGAGGGGAAGTTGAAAATGGGGGGGGGGAATAGGTGAGAACAAAAGTAAAATGTAAGAAGATAATGCAAGCAGGAAGATGATTTGGATAATAACAACAATAGCCTGTTTTATTTTTCTTGGTATCGTTTAAAGTTGGCGGAACAGAACATGATATTACAGCATGCGATCAAGTACGAGTCAAACCCTCTCAGTGAAGATTTGGAAGATGACAATGAATCTGTAGATTCGTTGGCTGAGGAGCTTAAGAACAGCGGACTCCAAATCATGGACTTCTCAGGTAAGAAAACGTTTCATTCAAATATTACTGGCCCAAAAACAATGAACCTTGCTTTCTAAAAGTTATGAAATTCTATCTAATTGTTGTTCTAAATTTGCCTTTTGCCTGCATTGCCCCTGCCCCCCTCTCCCCCCTTTGTCACCAATGTTCACATTTCAAAAATTAAACAATAACTTTTGTGCATCCATTTGGTGAAAAAATAAAACCTTCCGATAGCTTGCCTTATCAGGAAGAAGTATTTAATTTCTGTTGAAGTGAAATTTTATTTGGCAGTAAATGTGTTAATAATGTGTTATAGTCATGACAATTGAGCTGAGAAGGTTTTCAGTTTTTTTACTTAACCAAAGTACAAATTATCAACAAAGGAAAGATAATATTTCTTCAGAAGACTTTCAGTTTGGTCTTAAATTCGGTATTTTAGAAGGAAACACATGATTGTTGTCGTATTTCAGATGCTAGTGATGAAGATTGTGACACGTCTGCTCTGGAATTGAAGATGAAAAAGAGGCAATACTACAGAGATAAACTGGAAAAGGATATCGTTTCTGAGTGAGTAGAAATGAAGTATTTTTACATCCTCATTGAAGAATGCTGATGTCTGCGAGCATATCACCGGATACCACCTTGTGCAGTACCATCCAGACCAATGAGAATAAGTTTACAAATGGTGGCAAATATATCCATGAATAGAGATATCTGCTTGCCAGGCAGATGCAAATGAACAAGATATTAATATACTTCATCTTTCACCCCTCCCAGTCCAGGATTTGCACCCAGTTGGGACAATTTTTTCTATACTGTCTGTCAAGTCCAGCTTCATAGCACTTGTATTGTCAGTACGAGCAGTATGAATATCATGTTTCTATCAGATCAATGTTAGGAACTGTTTGTACTGACAATACCAGTGCTTTGAGAGCATGATATTGGTGTACAGTTTAGAGTGGGACAGTTTCCTAATGCTAATTAGCATTAGGAAATTGTCCAACTGGCTGGGATTTGTGATGTATGTATGAATATGAATATAATGCATGTTCATGAATATTTATGATTGATGAATATTTATGATTGATGAATATATATGATTGATGAATATGTATGATTGATGAGTATGCATGATTGATGAATATGCATGTTTATGAATATTCATGAATGTAAATTAACAGCATTTATGTGCTATTATTTTTCAGTGAGGAAGTCAAGGTGCTAGCATTGGAATATGTGAGGGCCATACAGTGGATCTTACACTATTACTACGATGGTGTCCAGTCCTGGAGCTGGTGAGTTCTTGGAGCTTCTCTATCGGAAGAAGCTCGAAAGAATGAGGACAGTAGTTTGACCCTCAATAGGGTAACAAACTTGTTAAGGCTCTGTGTTAATGTCTTTACTACTGTTTTAATTAACATAACATCTGTCTAGGGTAGAAAGAGATACCCTCTGTATTTTGCAAAATATGTTCCCAAAATTTTCCTTCCGTCATATTTTACGTAAGTCCCTGTGCACTATTGGACTATTATCCCCACCTCTATGCTGAATAAATGGACTCCTTTATCTACTCTTAACCGATACCTCTCTTCATTGCCCAGGTACTATCCGTTCCACTATGCACCCTACGTCTCGGACATCACTGGGTTCAGTAACATGAAGTTAGAGTACGACATGAGCAGACCGTTCCTTCCCTTCCAGCAGCTGCTGGCCGTTCTTCCTGCTGCAAGTAAAGACTTTCTCCCTGAAGCCTACCAGGTATGTATGCCAGGTGCATGTGCAGGTGTGAGTGCCAGTTAAAGTGATTGTTAAAGTTTTTTTTGTTATTGTTTGGAAATTGTTTGCACAGAAATGAAACATGTAACTTTCAGGTAACTCTGCTGCATTGCTTCAGCGAGTAACATCGTGGCAGGGAGAGGTGGGAGGAGGAGAGAGACAGAGCTATGGTTGTAATATGTGTATGGGATATGTGTATGGGATATGTGCATTGGATAATGTGTATGGGATATGTGTATTGGATAATGTGTATGGGATTGATGTATGGGATATGTGTATGGGATATGTGTATGGGATAATGTGTATGGGATATATGTATTGGATAATGTGTATGGGATATGCATTCTGGATATGTGTATGGGATCATGTGTATGGGATATGTGTATGGGATTGATGTATGGGATACATGTATGGGATATGTGTATGGGATTGATGTATTGGATAATGTGTATGGGATATATGTATTGGATAATGTATGGGATATGTGTATGGGATATGTGTACTGGGTATGGATATGTGTATGAGATATGTGTCTGAGATATGGGATAGGGTTGGGTACTGGAAGAATGATCAGGTTTGTTCTGTCAACTAAACTCTCATGGGGCCTTCCAAAAGTCAATCTTTCCCTATCTTTCCATATTTCACCAGGGTCTGATGATTAATTCCAATTCTCCAATTATCGACTACTACCCAGCGGAGTTTGAGGAAGACCTGAACGGCAAACAACAGTCTTGGGAAGCAGTGGTGAAGATACCATTCATAGACGAGGTAAATAATAAAACTGATTTGAACAGAGTATTACTATAATATATTCGGTGGTGAAGATACCATTCATAGACGAGGTAATAATAAAACTGATTTGAACAGAGTATTACTATAATATATTCGGTGGTGAAGATACCATTCATAGATGAGGTAATAATAAAACTTATATAACAGACATTCTATATTATACAACACCTAATTATATTCTGGCCATTTGATTGGTCAATTGCTCGTCGATTGCATGCAAAATCCGCTCTATTGCACTCTATGAAATAGAACCATGGGTTATACTTTTTTGATAGCACTTTTTTCAATGGTAAGAGAGCAGAGAAACCTGTCTGTTCAAAACAATCTGTTGCATGAGTGCATTTTACATCCAATTTGAAGGTGTTGTATAAAACAAATAATGAATGGTTTCCATTTGTGCAATAGTGCAAATATTTCATTCGTTGAAAGATGTAATTTGTTCCATTCAACTCGGCTGCGCCTCGTTGAATGGAACATTCCATCTTTCAACTCATGAAATATTTGCACTATTGCACGAATGGAAACCATTCATTATTTGTATAATATAAGAGGTGGTGAAGATACCATTCATAGACGAGGTGATATTAAAACTGTTTTGAACAGAGTATTACTATAAAATTAATGCAAACCAATACATCCTGTGTGCCTTATATAACAGACATTCTATAATATGAACTTCATAATAAAACTAAATCAGGAGTCATTGATTTGAAAGCTAGCGATATCGCTGTCACAGTAAAGTTATTAGACATCTACATTGAGAGGTAGTCAAACCTAGACACCATACATTGTTAGAACAGTCTCATGAATATTTCCATTTTTGTCGTCATTTCTGTACATGCTTTCTGTCACCACGGAAACCATATCTTGTCTTGGTGAAGTTTCAACTTTTTTTGAGGGTTGCCCTCGTGTCCTTTTTGAAATATTCCTGTGGGGTACCCTGTCTTTTTCCCCAAAGAATCAAAGGCAATTTCTAACGTACCCTAGGAAAGTTTCCTAGACACAGACACCAACTGTGCCATGTCAATATCTTAGGCCTACCAGTCCAGTAAAATATGGCATAAAATAAAAAAAAGAGATAAACAGTTTACTGAAACATTTTTCATTTTCATTGGAAAGGCTCAGTTGATGGGTCATAGATTTTAATACCAACATGTCTGAGGTTGGTAGCAATATGTGTGATCATTTAATTTGTCCGCCGCACTTTAATAGTTGACAGTAATGTGTCTAGCATTTCTCTGTTTTCTTACGCAGAAACGTTTGCTAACTGCCATGGCTGAGCAAGACCGGTACCTCAAGGAGTCAGAGATTGCTAGAAATACTCACAGTGAGCATCTTCTCTACAGTTACCAAGCTGATCTGCAATTTGTCTTCCCTTCGTCTCTGCCAGGTCACTTTCCGGACATTCCAAATTGTCAAGCCAAGTGAGTGCTCTTCACCTTTGTGAAAATTTATTTCAATTTTAGTGGCAAGCAAACTCGTGTAAATACACATGAATGTCTACTGAAAAGCTTTGAGCTTTGTGTTTGTTAAATGTTTGGTTCCGAGCAAAACTTTTGGCACGACCGATTATCAGTTAGCAGACTTACGGTAGCAGTACAACGGTAGGAGTACGAGTACATGTGGAATTTCCTGGGTATGAGTACCAGTATGAGTACAATCCTCTAAACAGGAGTACAATGCTGAAAGCATGAGTACCAGTAGGTCCTTTTTCACTGGTTTCTATACTTCTATTGAAAATTCCATGAGTATGAGCACAAGTACAGGTAGAACTTGCTTGGTATGAGGACCAATACGAGTACAATGCTTTAAACATGTGTACAATGCTGAAAGCACGAGTACCAATATATAATTTTGCATTGGTTTCTATACCACCTTTGAAAATGCCACAAGTATGAGTAGGCATACAGGTAGAATTTCCATTTTATGCCTACAATTACGAGTACGATGCTTTATACATGAGTACAATGCTGAAAGCATGAGTACCACTTATGCACTTTTTGCATTGGTTTCTATAACACCATTGAAAATGCCCCGAGTATGAGTACAAGTACAGATAGAACTTCCTTGGTATGAGTACCAGTGTGAGTACAATGCTTTAAACATGAGTACAAAGTATGAGTACCAGTATGTACTTTTTGCATTGATTCCTATACTACTAATGAAAATGCTCTCAGTATGACTATAAATATTAGTACAGACAACTGTTACAATACAAGTACAGGAACAGACTCACCACAAGTCTGCTAGTTAGTACCTCGGGCTAATCAAACCTCGCAGAAAGCGTGTCAACAACTCTGGAAATGATTGGTTCCTTGCTAAATTTTAATGAGGTTATTGGGTCAAACGTCGCAATAACTCTGCAACCTTAAGTCTGACTGTTGCCAAATTTGGAATACAGTTATTGGTTGATAGCTGGAACATGTGGGCATAAATATTATGGAGTGCCCATTGGGCTCTTGTTTTCTCTTTTCTTCTAGATGTCAGAAGATACCTCTGAATATCTTCTGGTTACCGAAAGAGAAGATCAGAAAGGGCCTTTGTCAGGGGGTGAAGCTCGGTGTCTACTACCCTGGATTTCCGACCCTGCATCACCTTAAGTTTGAGGTATTAATGATCACTACACTTTCAGTTGTTAATTCACCCTAAAAATGTGAAATATGACTTCCAGAAGACAACCCACTGCTAACCCTACCGATATCTCACCCCCCTCCCATCCTCCCCAACCATCAGAATAAAGAATTGGTGGGGTTAATCTGTGACACAGTAGTAGCTGATGTGTTTCGTAGTTCTGAAATTATCAGGAACTTGTTAAACCATGGAAATTTATTTCCACTTCACCATAACATAAACAAAGTGAACATATAACATTTGAATATACAATACAAATACATTCCATAGGAATTAAACAATTGATATATACAAATGATGTGAAGTGGAGGAGACCTGGCAGAAGCAGAGCTTATCAAGGCCAGGCCACCAACAAAAAACACACACAACCCCCCACCCCCCCCCCCCCCACCAAAATACACCTAAACATAGGGAAAGAAACTAGAAACTTTACACATGCTTATTTAATAAAGACCATTTTAGTTGTTTTTTAAAATGTAAAAGTGATTTTGAACTATTGACCTGGGTATCTAGGGTATAAATGGAAGCATAAAGCAGAACATCAGCATGACTTATCAAGGAATTGTCTAGCCTTGACATAACTGTGCAATCAGCATGTTTAAAGCGGAAGGTTATCATCATGTGGGAGAGACCTGTCAGGAGATCTTTCTGGGAATGCTTTGAAAGCAAAACAATTAGGTACTTCAGTTGTCTATACGCAAATTCAGCAGTTTTTTTAATACTTGCTTTGAAGACAAAATTTCTGATCATAATAGTTGTTAAGCTACAATGTAAAAAATCTTTGGTGATTGAAAAAAACAAAAAATGAATTTACCTTGCACTAGATAGCGGTAGCTTTTCAACACAATTCATTTAACAATGCTGTGACCCCCTAATCAAATTCAAATTCAAATTCAAATTCTCAAAGCTGGTTACCATGGCGATAGGAAGGAGATTTTGCAATGTTAAGTTTCATTATTTTTAACAGACTGCCTGTAGATTAGACCGAGATTTGAAACGTTATCTCGTGTTAACAGTACTCTCTCTGGCATATGATGACCGTTGATATCTTAGCCAGTGAAATGTCTAGCTATCGTAAATATTACGAACGCCATTTGGTTTAAAACTGCAATAAATCCGTCTTCATTCCTTCAGTCCGAACTCAAGAAAGACGATGTCAAAGTATTTCAGCAGAACAGCCGAGGAGAGAACACCATCTTGAAGGTTATCGATACCACCCAGATAAAGGTCTGAACAATTAGTAGATCTTTCTGTTATTATTATAAGAAATGAATGTCATAAATATTGTATTAGCTAGTAGTCTCTTGTCCTGCAAAATGATGGAAAGTGGTTTCACAGACCATTGAAAAAATGGCTGCCAGTGAGTGTTATCCTGGCCTACAGAAGTATTCCATGTTAGCATACCAACAGTTTATGGGGTCTGATTTGTGAGAATGATTGTTTTTTTGGTGCCCCAGCTGCTCTGTTAATCCCTTGTGCAAATTAGTCATCTTCTTAAAAAAGGCAAATGAAACAAAAGTCAAAGTGAGACTTTCTGTAGTTTAAATGAGATATTTTCCGTTACAGAGTAGCTAACCTTCGTAAAGTTGCTAAATATTTCAAAATACAACAGTGTTACGTTAGTTGTGTTAAAGGGATGTTAAAGGGATACCAATCACGTTGCTGCAAAGTTTAGTTTAGTTAAGAGACCCAATGATCAGGAAGCCTTACAGTAGCTTATGTGAGACCCTATCCTTGTTTAGATCGCAGAGTTATTGACCCTTTGTGTCTAAGAGGACGTTGCTACCAGTTGAAATCTTGTTTTGAAGGTTAATCGGTGGTTTCATTCTGGGACCGTCTCCTTCGGGCGGTCATCTTTACCCAGAGGATGAGTGCTTCTTGACATTCAACTTATTTCAGAATGTTGTCAGGTGTATTAACCATGCTATTAACCTATGAACCAATAAGACTGAAGTTACCTTTAATAAATAAGTTACCTTTAATAGGTAATGTATAGTTACCTTACAGTGACCTTCAAGACTTTGAAAATTCATTGAATTAGCTTTGCAGATTCACTCATCTTTTCATCATCAAAACTTGTTCCACTGTCTCTTACACAGGCTCTTTAGTGGATAAGCAGTTTGCAAACAGTTTTATTTGATTTTGGTCTTCTTACTAAGTCTGTCAAATTGTCAAGCTTTGTTTTTTTTGGCCTCCTTTACTTTCTCCAGCATGCGGAAGAGATCTACACCCAATTGCTGGGAAAGATCATCTACGCAGAATGGCCGCACCTGAAGGAAGTCAGGGTGCTGGCCGTCTCTGACTGCAGGAAGCGGTTTGAATTGGTGGAAACCGTAGGTGCGAACCAGAGGAACATGACGGAGAAACTCTCAGTCAAATGCACGGATCTGACCAAGAAGGACGTCGAGAGGTTCTACGACGGAGAGGTCTCAGTTATCGGATCTCAGTAAGTTTCTGGTGGTCGTGATCAAAAGGGAAGATATAGAACAGTGGGTTCTTAATTTTATTTTACTTCAATAGGCCAGAAAGACAAAATTTCTTCGTAATAGCTACATTTAGTAAACAGCAATAGTAGGGTGTGAGAGTCTGATGGTGCAAGGGTCCAGATGCTCGGTACAAAGATTTCTTTTGTGATCTAAGATGCCATCAAGCTTTATCATGATGTGGTTAATGTCATAAGTGCGATGCTCGAGTTCACTATAAAGTCTTGTCGTAAACAAGTAAGTTTTCTCTCAAACCTCCATTCTAGCTTGGAGAAATATTTTACCACTTTAGGGTAAATAGAAGTTTCTTGGATTAATTTTGGTAGTTATTTGATAATTTTCTTTATCCTCACAGTTACCACAAGAGGAAAGGTGTTTTGATTGGTCCAACTAAAGTCTTGGTCTATGCCTGTCCTCTGCTTGGACGAAAGTAAGTTCTAAGCTGTATGACAATTTATCTTCTAGTATCTATGTATATGTTTAGGATTTTGTTTTTTGTAAGAGATATGTTCATGTTTTTAATGTGGGTTTCTGAGTCGGCAATTCTCTCAGCTGAGCATAATTGATATTCGAGGCTTGTCAATTTTCTTGCCTATTGTGGTAAGTGCATGTGTGGTAATGTGGCTTTACCAGTTTGTACAGAAATTTTCCATTCTTGAAGTAGTGACATTGGCATCAGTTTTTGCCATACTGAAATTTTCCTACCTTGTGTTAGGTATATCTGTAGTTATGGCATTTTGAATCATATTTTGCCATATTCATATTTTTGTTTGTTTTTTATATCTTTGGTAGTAGTGGTAGTATAAGCTAATATGCAGTATTTTAACATTTCCATTCTTTGTTTTAGGCATATCTTTAGTAATGCAGTCGGCATCACCTATATGCCATATTAACAGTTTTTACTTCTTTGTGTAAGGTATATCTGTGGTAGTGTTTACAGCATTAGTTCATGTCAAATGATATTTAAGTTACTTTTCTATTCTTTGTGTGAGGTATATCTGTGGTAGTGGGTACAGCATAAGTTCATATCAAATGATATTTAAGTTACTTTTCTATTCTTTGTGTGAGGTATATCTGTGGTAGTGGGTACAGCATAAGTTCATGTCAAATGATATTTAAGTTACTTTTCTATTCTTTGTGTGAGGTATATCTGTGGTAGTTGGTACAGCATAAGTTCAGGTCAAATGATATTTAAGTTACTTTTCCTTTCTTTGTGTTAGGTATATCTGTGGCAGTGGGTACAGCATAAGTTCAGGTCAAATGATATCTAAGTTACTTTCCTTCTTTGTGTTAGGTATATCTGTGGCAGTGGGTACAGCATTAGTTCAGGTCAAATGATATCTAAGTTACTTTTCCTTTCTTTGCGTAAGGTATATCTGTGGTAGTGGGTACATCATAAGTTCATATCAAATGATATTTAAGTTACTTTTCCTTTCTTTGTTTTAGGTATATCTGTGGTAGTTGGTACAGCATAAGTTCATATCAAATGATATTTAAGTTACTTTTCTATTCTTTGTGTGAGGTATATCTGTGGTAGTTGGTACAGCATAAGTTCATATCAAATGATATTTAAGTTACTTTTCCTTTCTCTGTGTTAGGTATATCTGTGGTAGTGGGTAAAGCATAAGTTCATGTCAAATGATATTTAAGTTACTTTCCTTCTTTGTGTTAGGTATATCTGTGGTAGTTGGTACATGATATTTAAGTTACTGTTCCTTTCTTTGTGTTAGGTATATCTGTGGTAGTTGGTACAGCATAAGTTCATATCAAATGATATTTAAGTTACTTTTCCTTTCTTTGTGTTTGGTATATCTGTGGTACTTTTGTGATCAATTGACTCCATAATATATAGTTTTCTTTTCTGTATACCAGTTATGTCTTTGATATAAATGCTGGTAATTATTGTCTTACTGCACGATAAGTAACTTCTTTGCATCTTGTCAGGTACATCTGCGGTAATGGAGGTGTTATCAGCTTGGAGAAGCAATGGGCTCCAACACCACAGATATTTGCCTACCAGATGACAGTTAAGGACATTGCCGTACACGATGAGTCATTCAAACAGTTCAAGACTTTGTCTGAGGTTTTTCCAAAACATACAGAATGCTTCATGTTGGGAAGTCCTAACTATGGTGCCTTAGGAAAGGTAATTACTTGCAATTAAAGAATAAAAAGGATTGCTTTGTGAATGTTTCCTGAGAAGAATATATCAGGGTGGGAATATTGTCTGAATGAGGAGGATGAGGGGTAGGGGGGTGGTTGGGTGGGGTCTGCATCCAAATAATATTCCCTTCCCCCCTTTCCTGCATTCGACATATGCACACTTTTTGTTTGGGGGGCCTTGTTTTTTGTTAGGTTATATAAGGCCTTATGTACCCTCCAAGAAATCCTCCTGTTTTTCTGATTGCTGGTATCTTGTCCTTCCTTCCAATCCCTTGTATCACATACCAACTATTTTCTTTTCCTCTGTTCTGACAGGTCGTGGAGACCAAAGAAGATAAAGTAACAGTGCAGTTCATCGTCCCCTCGGAACCCGACTTCCATCACATCATGAGGAAAGAACAGGTAAATTATCGGTTGTCTTTGATCACCTTGTACATGTCCTTGTCAAGTATCAGGTATCGTCAGGGAATAGTTTATCCAGTATTGCATCGCTAAAATGCTATGAGGAATGTGGCCAAGTTGCTATGCAAAATGTGGTCAAGTGTTGCTATGCAAAATGTGGTCAAGTGTTGCTATGCAAAATGTGGTCAAGTTGCTATGCAAGTCCAAAGTTGTGGACAGCAGTTTTTTGCCTTGTGGTATCTTTGAAGATTAGCAACATCTCAAACTTTGTGATATCACTCAAATTTGTCTCTTTGTGAGCTTTTTTATATCACAAAAGATGAGACACCCTTGTAGATATCTATGGTGTTGCTGAATGTATGTCTCTATAAGAGCTCTGACATAGCATAGAAGGCTAGTCTCTTTCAAACTCTGGGAGGGGGGGGGGTTTGCACGACTGGTGAACATCCCTTTAAATCACTGGGGTATTGCTGACATAGAGTCTCCTTGTGGAGCTCTGTAATGCCACAGTTTTATATGAGGCCCTTTGGGAGCTCTGTTGCCTCATTGAAAGTGAGACTCTTCAGAACTCTGTTAGTGGGATAACAGATGCACTCCCCTTTAAAGCACTGGGGTATCGCTGACATAGAGTCTCCTTGTGGAGCTCTGTGGTGCCACATTATTATATGAGGCCCTTTGGAGCTCGGTTGCATCACTGGAATGAAGGCTCTTTAGAACTCTGTTGGTGCGATAACTTCAGTAGAGTGTCCTCGTGGAATGCTGGGGTAACACAAGATGTGAACCCCTTTAATTAAAGCCCCTTTACTGGATGGCATTGCTGTTTGGGTCTGCTTCGTTTGATTGAGGCTGATAATCATGTTTTATTTTCTTTCCAGAAATTCCAGATGCAGTATTTCCCGGCATACGTCCTGGCTAAACAGCTGTCCGTTTCACCTCACATTGTGTCAAGAATCACAGGAACGATCTTCATTTCCAAAGGCCCTCCTCCAAGGTATTTGTAACGATAAAAAAGACTTTAAAATGAAACCTCTTATTGATGCCATGAACTTTGTTTGCCTTTAGATTAGCTCTTTGGAAGTTATGGATACACAGCAGTGTTTGCAATACACACATTGTGTGTTTCAATTACACCCATTGTGTGTCTCAGTTACATCCATTGTGTGTCTCAGTTACACCCATTGTGTGTTTCGATTACACCCATTGTGTGTCTCAGTTACACCCATTGTGTGTCTCAGTTACACCCATTGTGTGTCTCAGTTACATACATTGTGTGTCTCAGATACACCCATTGTGTGTCTCAGATACACCCATTGTGTGTCTCAGTTACACCCATTGTGTGTCTCAGTTACACCCATTGTGTGTTTCGATTACACCCATTGTGTGTCTCAGTTACATCCATTGTGTGTCTCAGTTATACCCATTGTGTATCTCAGTTACACCCATTGTGTGTCTCAGTTACACCCATTGTGTGTCTCAGTTACACCCATTGTGTGTTTCGATTACACCCATTGTGTGTCTCAGTTACATCCATTGTGTGTCTCAGTTACACCCATTGTGTATCTCAGTTACACCCATTGTGTGTCTCAGTTACACCCATTGTGTGTCTCAGTTACACCCATTGTGTGTTTCGATTACACCCATTGTGTGTCTCAGTTACATCCATTGTGTGTCTCAGTTACACCCATTGTGTATCTCAGTTACACCCATTGTGTGTCTCAGTTACACCCATTGTGTGTCTCAGTTACACCCATTGTGTGTTTCGATTACACCCATTGTGTATCTCAGTTACATCCATTGTGTGTCTCATTTATACCCATTGTGTATCTCAGTTACACCCATTGTGTATCTCAGTTACACCCATTGTGTGTCTCAGTTACACCCATTGTGTGTCTCAGTTACACCCATTGTGTGTTTCGATTACACCCATTGTGTGTCTCAGTTACATCCATTGTGTGTCTCAGTTACATCCATTGTGTATCTCAGTTACACCCATTGTGTGTCTCAGTTACACCCATTGTGTGTCTCAGTTACATACATTGTGTATCTCAGTTACACCCATTGTGTGTTTCGATTACACCCATTGTGTGTCTCAGTTACATCCATTGTGTGTCTCAGTTACATCCATTGTGTGTCTCAGTTACATCCATTGTGTATCTCAGTTATACCCATTGTGTATCTCAGTTACACCCATTGTGTATCTCAGTTACACCCATTGTGTGTCTCAGTTACATACATTGTGTGTCTCAGATACACCCATTGTGTGTCTCAGTTATACCCATTGTGTATCTCAGTTACACCCATTGTGTGTTTCGATTACACCCATTGTGTGTCTCAGATACACCCACTGTGTGTCTCAGTTATACCCATTTTGTATCTCAGTTACACCCATTGTGTGTTTTGATTACACCCATTGTGTGTCTCAGTTACACCCATTGTGTATTTCAGTTACATCCATTGTGTGTCTCAGTTACACCCATTGTGTATTTTGATAACACTCATTGTATGTTTCAGTTATACCAATTTTGTGTTTCAATTACACCATTGTGTGTTTCAATTATACCCTTGTGTATTTTAATTACACCCATTGTTTCATTTCGATTACACCATTGGGTTTCGATTACACCCATCGTGCGTTTCGATTAAACCCATTGTGTTTTAGTACCCTCAGGTTTGTTGTATAAGTTCATCAAACATACACATTATGTTAGCAAATTAGCAACTAATTGATGGTAACCTTTATGGTTTATTCAATCCGGAGTTACGCTCATGTGTGTGTTCAGTATTAGTGTAAGCATGGAATCAATATAAATACTTCATTTATTGTTTGTTGTTCACAAATATTATTGCACTTAGTGTAATTAGCATTGCTGTTTTTTTCTTTTCATCAGTACTGGAGTTGACTTGGATGCCAAGAGTGGTAGCAGAATCAACATTGGTTTGAATCTCAAATTCAACAAAGCTGGAGAAGAAGTACCAGGCTATACTAAGAAGAGGGAAGATGGGGCACAGTGGCAGTATTCCAATAAATTACTAGATGTCTTACGGGAATATATAGTGAGGTAAGGTGATACTGTTGTACACTATCCAGTACTGTTACTAAGTAACTACCTCAACAGTATCCCAAAATACTGTTAGTTTTTCTATTGGAATATATAGTGAGGTAGGGTGATACTGTTGTACACTATCCAGTACCGTTGCTAAGTAACTACCTCAACAGTATCCCAAAATACTGCTAGTTTTTCTACGGGAATATATAGTGAGGTAGGGTAATACTGTTGTACACTATCCAGTACTCTTGCTAGGTAACTACCTCAATAGTATCCCAAGCTACTGCTAGTTGTTCTATGGGCATATATAGTGAGGTAGGGTAACACTGTGGTACACTATCCAGTACTGTTACTAAGTAACTACCTCAACAGTACTCCAAAAATACTGCTAGTTGTTCTATGGGAGTATATAGTGAGGTAGGGTAGTACTGTTGTACACTATCCAGTACAGTTACTAAATAACTACCTCAACAGTATCCCAAAAATACTGCTAGTTATCCTATGGGAGTATGTAGTGAGGTATCTTAATTCCCCAGTATATATACAGTATACTATCCAATAGTGTTAGTAAGTAACTACCTCAACAGTTCCCCAATAAACTTGTAGTTGTTCATTTTGAAATTAGCGGGTTATACCAGAAGGGGTGATCGAGCCTATGGCCTTTAATAAGGATATACCCGATGTATTGCACAAGACACTCGATTTCTAACGCGTTAATACACCTGGGTATGCATAAAACATTGTTTGCAAACTGTTACATTACCTGTTCTCAAATGGAGAAAATGTAGCAAAAGAATTCACTATGCCCTCTTCATTTGTTTTCTGATGTTATCTTCTCAGCTTTCCAGAGATCTTTGACATGCTATCAGGGACCAGATCTCAATCCGATGTATTCTATGAGACTGATGTCTTTGGATCCTCCAGCACTCGTCTGAAGGAGGTGAAGGAATGGCTGGCAGAATTGGAATGTACAAAGGTTGCTAAGGCCAAGATTGGTCAGTTGGCTTTAGATGAACCAATCATAAAGCTGATTGAAGAAGAGGTTGCCAAGGTAACAGAAATGTTGTAGTGTCATTGCTTGTATGGGTAAATATTTTATCAAAAGGAATAATAAAATACAATATTTAAGCAAGATATTCAAAATGTTACTTCATACAAAATATATAAAAACTATAACAATTAATCTAAATTTTTTGGATGATTGAATAAAAATTGCAGCTCTATAAACAAAGGAATTCTTAAACAACTTTATTCTGTGCTTTGGCAAAAGTCACTTCAGTAGTTTAACTAGAAATCCACACACACAGACACATTAAGAGCTAATCAGAATGAGGGAAGAATCCATTTTCAGAATTAATTGCATATATAAACTGGACACAAACCCACTGAAATCTAACTTCTCAAAATAATGAACAAAAACCAGTTCAGTGAATTTAATCATTTATGTCTATTTTTTTGATATTTTATGATCACCTCCTTGTTTTTCTCCTTCCACAGGCGTCATGTGAGAAACCAAAGAAAGTTAAGCTCATGGTCCGTCCTCACTTACTACACAGGGTAAGACGATTTGCTTGTCAAAGTTGATATTTTATTTAAATGGAACACAGACCCAAACCATCATCTTTGGCTTTTACTATATGTCAAAGATTTTTGTGAAGAGAAACTTCCCCCCAAAAAGCAAAGAAATGGATAACCTGGCTTAAAAGTCATTTCTTTGAGCTGGCCTTTTATGTAAATCTGTGTCGTTATAGTGCCAGTAGGACCCCATCCTTTTTAACTTTTTCTTTTTCTTTATTTCTATTTTCAAGGTAGAATTTCAAAAGTGTTGACGACGAAATCCAATGTCATTATTAAGTCGTGATAAGTAGGCTTGATATTTTCAATTCAACGTTTACAAAACTCGTTTCCATTACAGAAAATATGAAATGTTAATAATTAAAGTAAGACAGAAAAAATAGAAGCATATGTTGGCTGAAGATGTCATGTTTTAGACTTGATCAAGCCTTCAGCCTTGCGCGTGACGGAACACTCAATCTGTGACATCTCCCAAATGGAATATGACTTTATTATAGCCGTCTGGAGAAGTTGTTCATGACTGCTATCTTTAACACATAGATCAATAATAATGGTTGAATTTGTGTAAATAGTGTCAATTTCAAAGCATCTTATTTTGAGCTGATTTTAATCAAATTTTATTTTGGATCATACTGAAACAGAAATCTTATAGCAATGTAGCAATGTAAATCCCAATTCAAAGAGTGAAGCAAAGGTTGAACAAATTCGTTTGAATTATCGATGTGCTTTTTACATGTCATTAATTGTTGGGTGAAGGGTTTCTGGATGACAAAATGTTGAGATTCTATTCAAATTCATTAATTTCTTGCTGTTTAACTCTTGATTTGGTGAGAAACATCTCAGAGTGTCCCTCAGTGTGATTACTTTGAGTCTTGTGTTGAGTTATACTCAGTAGGTTTGTTAAAAAGTTGATCTAACCATTGGTGGATCCAGGATTTTTATGGAATGCTGGAGGGTTGGGGGGGGGGGAAGGGTGCGGTGTTGGCTGGCTCAAGACAACTATCGGTAGATTCCGAAAGTATCGCAGCATAAGTGACAGTGATAAAGTGTAAGGAATGACCTCGTGCGAATGTTGTTCAATTTCCACGCAATGTACCTTAACTTTCAGAGCAAACTTATGTTTGCTGCTAAGTTTGTAGTGCAAAAGCAAATTTTTTTCTTTCAGAAGAGTTTGACCTGGGTTTTCTTGGATTTGCCCCTTTTTTGCCAAATTTTGAGAAGCTGCTTTTTGAGTAGGATCACATGACAAGAAAAGTGTTTTGATATCCTGACATAGTCAACCTCATTTTTTTTTGTATTTTTTAAATATTTTTTTATATTTTTATATTTTTATATTTTATTAATACCTACTGATTCATAGTTCTTATCCACCAAAATTGGAGATATTAAGATACTCATCTCCTCTCTTTGTCTTGCAGCCCTTTGAATATCAAGGGAACCTTATACCTGACCCCCAAGCTACCTACCAACTGTATGACCGTGTCATCAATGTCAGGGATGGGTATTCCGTTCCTCTCGGACACAAAGGAGTGGTCGTCGGCATTCAGGATGGTAAGCATATGAAAGTCAAACCTTTTTCCACCAATATCTTCCTGTTTGGGCTCTATCTCTATATTTTGTCTGTATATAAAATTTTGCTTTGTACTTGTTCTATATAGATATCCACATTTGTGTTCTTGACCAAGCATTGCTATTAAAGTCATTGAAAATATAAATGCCATTTTGCTGCATATATATCCTGGTGGAGCCGGGAAGTATTTGTGACTGCCTCTAGCTATCCCCTGCTTATAGCTGTCCAACTCATTCATTTGCCAATAGTTGTTCATTTTCAATTGCATCTGTTATGTTCTGTTCCATAGTTTCTCTTCAGAGCTCCATGTTTAGGAGACGTTGAATAATAATAATAACAATGGACATTTATAATGCGCCGATATCCGTCAAAAGAAAGACGCTCATGGCGCAGTGACACAAACAGTGCGAAAGCAAAACAAAAAACAGTAAACATAGTACAAGACAAAAATTGCAAGCAAAAGTGGGCAACAATGAACAATTAATTAAACAGTTTTCATCAGATGAGTCTTGAGAGAGCGTTTAAAAGAAGCAAGAGATAGACTGTGTTTTACATGTTCTGGAAGGCTGTTCCACAGAGAAGGGGCAGCAGCAGAAAAAGCTCTTTTGCCCCATGAATGACTTTAGCTCAGATGGTATCACCTAGAGCTGCTGTGGCCATGAAATCTGATCTGTTGGGTTGTAGTGAAATATTGTACCCAATCCAC
The DNA here is from genome assembly GCA_020650975.1 of Apostichopus californicus. Lineage (NCBI taxonomy): Eukaryota > Metazoa > Echinodermata > Holothuroidea > Aspidochirotida > Stichopodidae > Apostichopus > Apostichopus californicus. The sequence goes on from JAIPMN010015543.1 coordinate 17,600, forward strand.
AAACCCCATTGTACCTACTCTCTGGACAAAATGATTTTATTTCAAGAAATAAATCTGTCCCCAATCTCACGCTCTCAATCGGGTGGGGTGTCTTCTTATTAAAAAGCCTTAGAATGTGGTACAAGTAGCTAATCTGTTTTAGTTGAAATATCATTTCACAAGTAGGAGCAATATAGTAAAAGTTCTCAGACAATATACATTTCATGTCATCCCTTGCTATAGGGTAAGATTCCATAGGGCACATAAGCAGGAGAAAACCTTCTCACAGGTGGTTGTGGAAAATTTGCTTGCATACTGCAATTTGCCCGGCCTTCTTATGTGCTCTAGAATCTGGCAAATATGTTACAAAGAGAGACCAGTATTGTTTTTCGATATTTGGTTAGGCCAACAGTGAAATTATGACATAATAATTTGATTGGCTTGAAATTATAAGACATACGTCCAGCGTCCGTTACCAGTAGGAAGGAGCATCTGCTTATAAAGTGGAAAGTCCAGGTTTCAATTCCCCGTGGAGGCTGCTTTAAGGTTTTCGCAACTCATTGCCATGCATCATTATAGTGCTGTTACTTTTCCCCGGCAACAGGTGCCACCATCTTGGATTCGATTTACGAGGTCATCTTCGACGAGGAATTTGTGGGCGGTCTGAAGCTTCGTTGCAGCAATCACCGTGGTTACAGGATGTCAGCTTCGGCCCTGATGAACATCTCGTACGGTTCGAGGAGAGGATCAAAGAGTGAGAAACCGTTAGCGGTGGTGAAACCGCAGCAGAACGAAATCCGTTTCTTCAATCCGACATCGACTGCGCCTCATACTCAAGAACAGCAGTGGTACGCCAACAAAATAAACAAACTAGGCGTTTCCAAGAAGGAGGGTGGGGAACCCCCCTCGGACACAGCCAATCGGACAGGTGCCAGGAAGAAGTCCTCAGGTCCATCATCCAGGGTAAGTTTCTCATGTTTTGTGTCTACTTTTCACAAAGGAAGTCTGGATATTGAAACGTTTTGGAGAAAAAAATTGTAAAATCCTTAAATTTAATTAATAGGCTGGTGCCCACAAGTGAGTGCTACAAATAAGAGCTTGAAATCTCTGATCTTTTCTGGTTCTCACTTAATTCTTGGACAAATTTAACCCACTGGCTCTACAGAATAAAAAAAATATTGTTAAGGGATGTGAGTGCTAGACATGAGACTCTGTTTAAAACACTGTGTTTTATATCTCATTATTGGTGAAATGATTTAGAATGAATGAATTGGTGGCACAATCAGCTTAAACAGAGTTTTGCCAAATGGTAGGTCAAAGGTCACTTGGATGTATTGGCGATTGGAAAGGATTCTCCACTTCATTAATGGAGTGTATAAAATCAAGAGATTAAAAGTAAAAGAGATGGAAGGTTAAATATGAGTATTTTGGTGGAGGTAATTGATAGAGCTCTATGAAACCTGTTCAGTTTGTTTGAAGCTCTAATTTCACTTTCCATAGAACAAACAAGCTGAAGAAACCCAGAGTATAGCTGCCCCTCCATCCTTCGCATCGATGGTCAAGCCCAGCGGACCTCAGACCAAGCCTCAGAGCCAACTGTCCCAAGAGGAGGTCAAATCTGGGCCCCCCAAGTACACGATCCTCTCACGGAAAGATGAAGCGAGTGGGAAGAAAGTCCTCAGAAAGAGAGAGAGACTGGTCAAGCATGACAGCAACCTGACGACGAGTTCATACGGGCCGAGCGATGAGAGCAGCAATTCGTCCGAGGCGGTCGGGACCAGTCCAGAGCAATCGGATTCTCCTCCGGCAGTACCGAGCCCCGTTCACAAGACTGGTGAAGGCGCTGAGAGGGGGGTGCGAGATAACAGCTCCAAAGATAAACTCAGCGAACTGTGGGAGAAGTTGAAAGTTGGAGACGGGACGAGTGGTGGGCTGAACCCACCACCCACTGCTACCACAGAGGCGTACCAGCTAGAGGAGGGTAGGATCCATCAAGACCATCCCGAGGATATGGTACCGAGTGCCAGTAATCACCCCTCCATGTCCAAAGGCAGAAGTACAGCAACCTCCAGACGGGAAAACACAGAATCTAGTGATCCGATGAGCCCGGACGAGATCTGGGATGAAGAATCGGACTTTGTGCAGGGCGAGGACACAGAAGATGAAGAGAGGAAAAGAGTGGAGGAGATGGAGAAGGAGAGGATGACGCCTAATACATATGCAAAGGTAAAAATTACCACATACAAACATATATAATACAAAGGTGAAAATTACCACATACAAACATATATAATGCAAAGGTGAAAATTACCACATACAAACATATATAATACAAAGGTGAAATTACCACATACAAACATATATAATGCAAAGGTGAAATTACCACATTCAAAACATAGATAATGCAAAGGTGAAAATTACCACATACAAACATATATAATGCAAAGGTGAAAATTACCACATACAAACATATATAATACAAAGGTGAAAATTACCACATACAAACATATATAATGCAAAGGTGACAATTAACACATAGAAACATGTATAATGCAAAGGTGAAAATTACCACATAGAAACATATAATGCAAAGGTGAAAATGACCACATAGAAACATATATAATACAAAGGTGAAAATTACCACATACAAACATATATAATGCAAAGGTGAAAATAACCACATACAAACATATATAATACAAAGGTGAAAATTACCACATACAAACATATATAATGCTCAGGTGAAAATTAACACATACAAACATATATAATGCAAAGGTGAAAATTACCACATACAAACATATATAATACAAAGGTAAAAATTAACACATACAAACATATATAATGCAAAGGTGAAATAAACACATACAAACATATATAATGCAAAGGTGAAAATTACCACATACAAACATATATAATGCAAAGGTGAAAATTAACATATACAAACATATATAATGCAAAGGTGAAAATTACCACATACAAACATATATAATGCAAAGGTGAAAATTAACACATACAAACATATATAATGCAAAGGTGAAAATTACCACATACAAACACATATAATGCAAAGGTGAAAATTAACACATACAAACATATATAATGCAAAGGTGAAAATTACCACATACAAACACATATAATGCAAAGGTAAAAATTAATACATACAAACATATATAATGCAAAGGTAAAAATTAATACATACATACATATATAATGCAAAGGTGAAAATTACCACATACAAACATATATAATGCAAAGGTGAAAATTAATACATACAAACATATATAATGCAAAGGTGAAAATTACCACATACAAACATATATAATGCAAAGGTGAAAATTACCACATACAAACATATATAATACAGAGGTGAAAATTACCACATACAAACATATATAATGCAAAGGTGAAAATAACCTCATACAAACATATATAATGCAAAGTTGAAAATTACCACATACAAACATATATAATGCAAAGGTGAAAATTACCACATACAAACATATATTAATGCAAAGGTGAAAATTACCACATACAAACATATATAATGCAAAGGTGAAAATTACCACATACAAACATATATTAATGCAAAGGTGAAATTACCACATACAAACATATATAAGAGAGAATGATGCCTAATACATATGCAAAGGTGAAAATTAACACATACAAACATATATAATGCAAAGGTGAAAATTACCACATACAAACATATATAAGAGAGAATGATGCCTAATACATATGCAAAGGTTAAAATTAACACATACAAACATATATAATGCAAAGTTGAAAATTACCACATACAAACATATATTAATGCAAAGGTGAAAATTACCACATACAAACATATATAATGCAAAGTTGAAAATTACCACATACAAACATATATTAATGCAAAGGTGAAAATTACCACATACAAACATATATAATGCAAATGTGAAAATTACCACTCATAAACATATATAATGCAAAGGTAAAAATTACCACATACAAACATATATAATGCAAAGGTGAAAATTACCACATACAAACATATATAAGGCAAAGGTGAAAATTACCACATACACACATATATAATGCAAAGGTGAAAATTAACACATACAAACATATATAATGCAATGGTGAAAATTAACACATACAAACATATATAGTGCAAAGGTGAAAATTACCACATACAAACATATAATGCAAAGTTGGAAATTACCACATACAAACATATATAATGCAAAGGTGAAATTACCACATACAAACATATATAATGCAAAGGTGAAAATTACCACATACAAACATATAATGCAAAGGTGAAAATTACCACATACAAACATAATGCAAAGGTGAAAATTACCACATACAAACATATAATGCAAAGGTGAAAATTACCACATACAAACATATATAATGCAAAGGTGAAAATTACCACATAGAAACATATATAATGCAAAGGTGAAATTAACACATACAAACATATATAATGCAAAGGTGAAAATTACCACATACAAACATATATAATGCAAAGGTGAAATAACCACATACAAACATATATAATGCAAAGGTGAAATTACCACATACAAACATATATAATGCAAAGGTGAAAATTAACACATACAAACATATATAATGCAAAGGTGAAATTACCACATACAAACATATATAATGCAAAGGTGAAAATTAACACATACAAACATATATAATGAAAAGGTGAAAATTAACACATACAAACATATATAATGCAAAGGTGAAATTACCACATACAAACATATATAATGCAAAGGTGAAAATTAACACATACAAACATATATAATGAAAAGGTGAAAATTACCACATACATACATATATAATGCAAAGGTGAAAATTACCACATACAAACATATATAATGCAAAGGTGAAAATTACCACATACAAACATATATAATGCAAAGGTGAAAATTACCACATACAAACATATATAATACAGAGGTGAAAATTAACACATACAAACATATATATAATGCAAAGGTGAAAATTACCACATACAAACATATATTAATGCAAAGGTGAAAATTACCACATACAAACATATATAATGCAAAGGTGAAAATTAACACATACAAACATATATAATGCAAAGGTGAAAATAACCACATACAAACATATATAATGCAAAGTTGAAAATTACCACATACAAACATATATAATGCAAAGGTGAAAATTACCACATACAAACATATATAATACAGAGGTGAAAATTACCACATACAAACATATATAATGCAAAGGTGAAAATTACCACATACAAACATATATAATGCAAAGGTGAAAATTACCACATACAAACATATATAATACAGAGGTGAAAATTACCACATACAAACATATATAATGCAAAGGTGAAAAT
>JAIPMN010015545.1:0-15516 GCA_020650975.1 Apostichopus californicus
AATATAGTGAGCGAGATCAAATTGATGTGATCATCCTTCAACGGGTATTACACTTGCTAAATATTCTTTCAGGGTGTTGCAATCTTCCGGCCGATACTCATAGCTGTTACATCAACTACTGTTCATGTCCCACAACCGTGCATCGGCACCCAAACACTTTGTGCTAGAAACACGGTAACATATGTTACAGCTGTTAAAACTGCACAGCTGTTAACTTGTTCCCATGTAAGACAAAGGACTGGGCGATTGGACAAGGAGTCTATGAAAGATAAGAATGCCAACGAGATGAAGTAAAGAAAGTACGGTTCCGCTTGATTCCAATTGACACCTCTTTTAAAATTAATCCAACTCGCCAAGCCAAGAACGAAGAAAGGCCATATTCTGGTATATCCATAGGCTACTTATAGCTTAAAACGACTAGAAACAACTTCATTTTGTAATTGCTTATTAATGAACTCGCAATAAATGGTTGGTACAGCAGCTAATGTTCATGTCCAACAACCGTGCATCAGTAATTACTACTTGGTGTTCGTAACACGATAACATGTAATACAGGTGGCACTAGTAGTTACTGTACTAGCTATGAGTACCCGGTGAATCTTCACATGATTTGAAAATAAATGACGCTTACTCATCAGAAGGTATCATGATCAGCACCATGTCTGATATATTTTGTGCAACGCTACAATTACCTTTTATAAATCAATACTCACACTTTTCAGAGGTCTGGGATTTCATTGTCCCCTCGCCACAAGGCAGGCAGCTTTGCTGTCCAATCTGAGGTTGGACAGACGTCTCATTACACCTTGAGCAAGGTTGGAATCCTGTAGGAGATGACGTACCTACTGGGCACAAGTCTGGTAAAAAGATAGATGAATGATTTTAAGAAGTTAGTAGATCTTTCCTGATATGTTACTTTTAGGCATGAATGGACGAATGATAGGCGTTTAAAAACATAACTCAAACTGTTTTTTGGGTGTCAGGACAAGACTTAGGAGTGTTACCTGAGTGGTTAATGCCGGTGCCTACCAATCATAATGTCCCCAGTTCGAGTCACTCCAATATTAATGTATGTCGTTCAGTTACAGAGTTGTTGTTAATTGACAATTTATAATCATGGATACTAAATGTGAATCTAAGAGACTGACTTCGGTCAGCTCTAGTAAGTAGTAAGTCAACTTTATTGAATCCCAGAAGGAAATTACATGTCTGCGGTGAGCAATACAATGAATGATACAAAATACAAAGAACATTTATACAATGAATGATACAAAATACCCCCCAAAAAGCACTGATACTGTACAAGTTACAGTTTAAACAAAATATGCACTAACTAGCTCCAACAGCGCAACTAAGTGGAACGGCTACCCTCCCCCCCCCCCCACTATTTCGTGAAGTTCTTGTTGTGAACACGAATGGCAGTGCCTATAAAAGAAGAACGATGTCTATTTGTGTGTGACGTCAGCGACCTCAATCTAGCTACGAGCAATGATACGGCTGGTTAGATGATTGTGCAATGGGTGACTATGATCTTTCCACATGGACAGCAGCTTTTCTCGTACACAATTTTCGTAGACCGAGGCCACTGACGGCAGACTTTTCCTAATAATTTTACCAGCACCTTTAATAACATCATCCAGAACCTTCTGGCTGGTTCTTCCCGCATTACCTCCCCAGCAAGTAATACAATAGGTCCAAACACTACAGATAATGGAGTTATAGAAGATGGCGAGAATATCTGGATTTATATTAAAAGAATTCAGCTTACGAAAGCAGTGTAATCTTGGTTTTAGCCGTTTTTCAACATAATCTATGTGTTCACCCCAATTTAATTTATCATCAATTATAACCCCTAAATATTTTTAACTACTAACACTTTCAACAATACTACCTTTAATTATCATATCGTTTGCTTATGTCTAGTTCTAAAAACAATAACCATTTCTTTGGTTTTAGTTACATTTAATTCCAAGTAGTTTCCATCACAATAATCTACGAGTCTGCTAATCTGTTCAAGGTACATGTTATGGTTGCCATCAGAAACCAAACCAATAAGGCAGTGTCATCAGCAAATTTCACCAAGGGACAGTTAGGGTTTGTTGAGCGAATTTCAGATGTGTAGACAGTAAACAGAAATGGTGCTAGAACTGTACCCTGTTGCGGCTTTGATAAGCCAATAAGGCTTATTCGCGAGTTCCTGCATGCAGGAGGATCTAAAATGCACACAAACATACTTTGCATTTGTAAACTTATTACCTTACGACGACTGTCAAATATATTCACCTACCAATGCACTCTGTAATGTTTACAGAACCTTCCATGATTGTCGACATGCCCTCATCGCATTCATTGCAGGTGGTCCGTTTAGTCTTATTTTGATATTGGCCAACTGGGCAAGGTATGCAAACACTCTCTGTCTCATCATTAAAGGTTCCCCCTGGACAAGCAACTAAAACCAAGAGACACAAGAGGAAAGCTTCATTTAGAGTGAATTACGTCAACAATTTTTAATACACGCCTTCCAGAAAATTAGAAAGTAGTCACAGAATTGGCCCCCCAAAAAGATCCTCCCAAATATATAATTCTTACTTATTTCACTGATTCAAGATGTAGTATCTTTGAATTTTCAGAGGCCACATAACAATTTTTATACTTACCACAATTCAGTTTTGCTCTATTACTGGCAAACCCTGACTCGCAAACTGGATAAACTTCGTGGTATATGATGGGTACATCGTGCAGCGTAAGCTGAAGTCCTGGTACCTGATAACATTGTAAAACATTGACCTATAGCTTTAAACATTGCATTTGTAAAATGTACAAACTTCGTACTTTGAACACTTGATGTAATTTGACATTTGATTAAAGAGGGAGTGGCGTTGAACTTAACATAATGTGGTTATATCTGTTTGCTTTGTTAGTTTGACTTGGTAACAAGATGGCAAAAATCTTGCTAAATACAATTTATACTCTACCTCCGGGACAATTTGCCCCTCTTTGACTTGGTAAGCTATTTCGTCTGATAAGTCCAATAGTAACTCTTCCATTCCAAATAATTCCCCGAGATCTTCTTCATGCGAATTACTTGCTGGTACATCGATCGCAAGATAAAATTTGATATCAAGCACAAATTCATCCGAGGAAGGAGCGGTATCGCGTTTTCGTCGTCTAGATTCTATTCCACACTCAACCGTCACATCTTCTACTCCACAAGAAACACAATTGTTCCACACGTCTTGGAGATTCGGATTTGTAGTTTGCTGGTTAATTTGCTGTACGAAGTTATTAGCAATGGCTCTCTTCGTCTGATCATCCTCACAATTACCAGAATAATATTGAAGCTCATTCAGTATCCTCATCCTACCGGGACGAGTTGTTCCTACATAAGAAAATTATTAAAACACAATTCAGCAACATAAGCTGAAATGGATGACGATGCAGAGTTTAGTAAACAAAATTAATTATATTTCTTCCATGGTGCTTGTTACGGTATCATAAAGGTGTTCAAATGATGGCATCGAGAGAAATAAATCCGAGAATGAAAGAGTGTGTGCGTGGGGTGATCAAAGGGGATTCAGTTACTGAATCAATGCACTACATAATAGCTGTTAAGTCATTACTTGCAAACACCATTTCAGTGGAAATTACTGCAGTCTGTACGCCCTTCCATTAGAACCTTCAATAATTTTTAATCAAGCTTGATACAGGTCATATCATTATGATTGTATTAGGCAGCACGTATGTGGTGTGGGATCTTACCAGTAGTTTGATCCACTCATGAAAACTCTACACTTCTCTTTTACAATAAATGTTTTTTTTTACATACTTGTATTATCACAATATATTTGACTTAAAGCTAGATTGTTAGTACACCAACGTTTGAAAGGATTGGTCGCTATCGGCAAGTATTAGGTGACAACATAGATTAAGATTTAATGTTAAGACATAGTTTAAAATAATATTGATATTCTATTTCGCGGTCCACTTCATGATTTTTAAGTAAATATGACAGTAGGTCAGTTACGCAAGCTGGTGCAATGAATTCTTACTTGGCAATAGTTAATATTTCCAGCAACAGTATGATTAGGTTAAACAGATATTCTCGTTGAGGAAATATGTGAGAATATGGAAACGAAATAATGTTCTGTAATGTTAAAATGAGAACCACACCTTATCTTTAACTCGCGAAATGCAATCTTAAATCTTTTGGGGAAAAAGGACAGTTATTTTGTTTAAAATGTTAGCAATTATTTTATAAATAATCTTATTTTGTGAGCACAAGTTTGCTTTATGGGTTTAGTACAATAACATTTTACGAATTCCTAAATTTTTGAAGAAGACGAATATTGGCCTACCGACAAGTTCACGAAGGTGCGATTTGGACGAATACATTAATAAAATAACAATCCGATCATCATAGCTGACATTGAATCAAACAATTTAATGTTACACTGGGGTGTGGATTAATCGATAAAGCCGTTTGAACAAGTAGTGGTGTCTTGATTTCAATAAAACATGATATTTATACTTCGTCGATTGTCTGTTGGAAATAGAAACATGTTTGTGTCAAGTGGGTTTTAACTAAAATGTGTATAAGCATTTAAGCTGAGACTGGTCACCCTTTGCTGCATTATGTTTTATTACAATGGTCGTTGTTATTGCCCTTTACTTTTAATAGCAATTGGAAAGTAGAATTTGTTGTGGTAAAGTCGATACCACAAGTGGACCCCTGCCATTCTATTGACTCATCTAGGATCAAGAGAACCTGCAATGGTTCCAGCCCTTCAGCAAACTGTATAAACCTTCTGTAAGCTACCTTCACTTACGGATACCAACTTTCAGGAATATTGCTTAGCCTCATTTTTATTTTCTTAACACATATACTAAATGGATAAAGATACAGTGATGGAAATTAACAATATAATCATCGTAGCAAAATTGTTTGCAGTTTTTATACACATGTGAAAACTAAAACTGAATGATGAACATTATCGGCTACAGTAAAAAAGAATATAATTTGCTGAGTATTTTACAGGCCTATCTGACCTAACGTGGAGTACAGTTAAGTTGCTAAACTCTTACCAATTTATTCAAACCCAATACTGTGAGTGTAATGACTGTGATGTCGTGACGGAAAATGTTCTTTAAAAGGTTTAACTTCCTATTCTTATATTTCTGTTGATTTATCCTTGAAAACTGATATATTTGGATTTTACTTGCAGTTGTCAAATTATGTGTATTTATAATTTTAACGAAATGCAACTTTAACTTTAAAGTACCAGTTTAATCTGCAAGTAATTCAGTTAAATATTTAATTGAAAACAAAATATTTCCAGCTGAATTGCTGAAGACATCCTTACATTTGCCTTATCCAGATGCATTCACAGAAGATTCCAATAATGAATCAAAAAGGAGTATCTTCGCCATACTAATAAACAATCATATTCTGTCATCGAAACACCCCACTAGTATTTCATAAACTACGTGCACATGGCTTCACCAACTGACTGTAGAATGGATCGCATCAATGGAATTGTTTCGCTAAATTTCATTTTAAGCAGTGAAATGAAATTTTAAATAGAATATCTGACAAAAAATATTACCCATTACATATTGATTCCGGCTAGCAAAGTATAGCTGTCAGTGAGGAATTAGAGGTTGCCACTATTACAACGGTTGTATTACCAGTTTGAGCCTTTACATATGATACGATTAATATCTGTAATTAATGATATACAGTGAACAGAAATCAGTGCTAGATAAGAATCACATATCATATATCAGTTCAGAAGGCATTGAGAGCCAAATAATTTTCTTGCAGACGGCAAGTGTTGTCAGATATTTATACATCAGATGAAATCAAAGCTGAAACAAATTCAAAAGGAAACATATTGTTCATAATTTATTTTTCTCACTTGAACAATCGTAGACTGTCATCGGCTGCCAATCTTCCCCAAAGGAACAATGGAATTCTCCAGTGTAACTTTCTGACCTTGCAATGCTGGGAACATCCCATCCTTCTTGACATTGTTGGAAGGCTATTTCTGCAAATGACGACTTATGAAGCGCAAGACTTCCATGAAGAGGAGGGGGGAGTAGTGGACAAGCGGCATCTGTATATGCAAACAAATAGGAACTCTGTTATCTTAAAGTTGTAATATGAATGTAGATGGTTGTTGTGTCATTTCTTTTGTGAAAGAAACATTTTGAGTGACTGTCAAGATATTGTGCTCTAACTAATAAATCATTAGTTGTAAAATTAAATTAAAAAGCCGCGGTTCGAAAATTTAACACCGGCGCTTTTGTGTTTCGTTCTAATTCAACATTTCATAAAAGGTAATTGTTAAATGCCGAAATAATAAATGTTCTGAAATTGTTCGCATGAAGATTAGCTTACGTTGTACAGTGACGGTGAATTCACAGATTTCGTACTCGAAGTTTGTGTTTATATCCGGTTCACACACTATGGGATAAACTGTTATACCGTACGTTTGGCCAGATTCATGACTACAACGAACCGATACGTCCTCATTAGTGGTTCTGTCTTGGTATGTAGGATTCGTCCATTCGACAACTGCAGTTGGGCCTCCTGCATCTACCACAAAATCATCAGGACAGGTACCTTCCACTAATATAGGTTGGATAACATCTTGAATTTGCAAAGAAGTGAAATAGGAAAGTGACGTCAACCGGTAACTCATACAAAAGCATTCCCCATATATAATTACAACCACAAAAGAACCCTGGAAAGTGCTGTTAGATAAACGTTCACTCTGTCACTCTTATGGATTGATATTATTATTGAATGACATTTTTACTTCACCTGAACATCAAACAAGTGTATATTCGGTCCAGTATCGACTCACAGTCTGACTTACACACAGTTTCTTGATGTATATGTCGACGGCAACACATAAAAATCTGTATAATTGTAACAGCTAAAAGTAAACAGTATAAGTAAAAGTTACCGTTCTAGGTTAGAACATACATGTACTAAACAGAAAAACAAATGTAGTTAACATAATATCTTAGCTGCAACTGAAATGTTTCCATATTGTCTTCGTGATCAACGATTTCTTTCATTTAAAGACAATCACGTGATGAAGCGTACATACTGCGTTCATCTAAACACAAACAATAACAAAAACGGGGCTTACGTTGACATGTTGGTTTGTCGTTGGTCCATTCTACTGCAGGATCAGCCATCCCACTTTCTTCACAAACTGACACCGGTGGACCCTCTAGAATGAATCCATCATCACATTGGAAGGTACACACAGAACCAAATGCGTTACCATTAGTACAATCAACAACACCGCCATCAATTTCTCCGATCTCGCTGCACTCGATAACTGTATAAAATATAATAGTAACGTGTAATTATTTAAAGATAGACATAAGGCCCTTTCAAACAACACAGAGTCTTCCAATGAGGGTAATAGCTGAACCTCGCCTTCTAGTTGCTGCATATTTATAGGGGTAGGTGAGGTACGCATAGGAATTTCCTTATCTTTAAAAGAAAATAAATATTTCTTACAACACGTCCTAAACTGCTTCCGAAAATACGACCTCAGATGGGGGGGGGGGGGTTATTACAATGGTAAGGACTATGTCTCTACTTACTTGAACACTGGACGTTGAAACAACATGTGGCTGATCTTCCACCTCTACCTTCGGCGTAGTAACATACCTTAGAAGGTTGACCGTTGCATTCGAATTCTGACCCACTTGCTTTACCTGTTCGTACGACACTAGGCGAAATATAACAAATTATTATTCGGCTTCAGCGAAATTTGGCCCTACTAAGTTAAAGCAGTCGTGAGTAGAACTATCATACTGGAAGTATTTTACGTACACTGTTTGGCTTAACTGCAATCAGTGTAAGGTGTACGTGTCTCGCTTCACCCTTGCTGACAATTTTTTGAATTCAGGATAATTTTCAAAAAGCAACCTAGCCATAATAAAGATGGTCCACGTGTTTTTAGAAGGTGAGACATAATAAAACTGCAATAAACGTATCAAACGAATTACCCAAATCTGGTCAACATGTTACTTTAAATAATACTAAATACATAACAACAAAAAAAACGAGTTTAGCCTACTACGACAGAAGTTTGCACATAGTTTTGTTAAAAGGCCTACAGCACTAATAATTTTCTAGATCAAATTCTAAACATTGTAGAAAGTTTTCCTTTTAACCGTTTCGCCACAACGGAGCACGGACTGTCCAGCTTTAAAGGAACTAATTACATGTAATGTGTAATATAATATATACTTCAACTCAATATGATATATAATTCTTATGATAGTAATAGTGATCTGGTACGAACTTGTAAGGTGGTGAACCGTCAGTTATTTGAGGAGCGTTCCAAAATATATTCCTTGTTGTTTCTCCTCGATTACTTGTTAGGTCCTGTGATGGTGGACACGCGCTTATTTTCGTTGGCCGAACGGGGGGAGGTGGAGGAGGCCGAGGAGGAGGGTGATGTGGTGGAGGCCGGTGGTGATGAGACGGTGGTGATTTTTTTATATGCCAAAATAAACATGCTTAAGAAGGAGTGAAAAAAAAACTTTAAAGCAGATAAAATATGCAGAAAAAGTTTGGCGCGGTTACCTCGTTGGCAGGCATGTGACCAACACAATCGCAGTCAATTATTGTTTCTAAGTTGCTCAAACAAAACGAGAAGTTTACATTGCTAACTGGGTACAACATTCTAACGATGCACAGACAATATTTCCACAATATTCCATTGGCTTTGATACAGAATAGTCTACAAAAAAACAAACGCCAACAATTCCTGCGTACCTATTTTACTGATGGAAATCATTAAGGCATGAACTTTATAATTCACGTGTTTTGTTTGTTGTATAGCCTATGCTTTTTCTCTATCGGAATGGTCCTGATCTACTACAATAGACGACAGGTTGAAATGTCAGCACAAGCTACAGTATGATTACATCCGATATTAACTTGAACCTTTATTGTGTGACTTTGAAACTTTATATATGCAACAGTTTTCACCGATATTTTACTGCAAAACGTTGAATGATGTAAAAAAATGTCATTGATCCATTTTGTTAACTTATGAAGCCTTCGCACATACATTTGTAACGCATAAGGAGATCGTTAGGATTCATAATTTTTTTATTTTGGATGGATATACATAAAATAAAATAGACATTGGTGAAGGAGTAACTCGAATGCAAAAGTAACGATGCCCATCATGTTCTTCTTCTTCTTAAGTTATAGATAGACAGAGTTAAAGATCATCAAAGTAAGACGTCCGCACTGGAGCAGCTACTGTTTGTCAGAGAAAGCACTGAGTTTCCTGCCCAACCCAAGGATGCTCAAAACGAGCTTCTGTTATATTTCACATTTTATATTTACATGGGTAGAGGAAGGACAAAAATACCTCAAAAATCTTGTTTTGAATTTAGACAATAAATTGAGTAGAGGGGATATTACCTTCATTTCAAAACCAAATAAAGATTCTACATCATTAACACATTATAGGCCTATTGCACTTCTACACACCGATCATAAAATTACTTCTCAGGCAATTGTTGCTATATTAAGGAGTCTTATCTAAGGAGTTTCTCACTTCTACTATATGTGTTTTTATTTTGCTGAAGCAAGCGTCAGGCCTTCCAATCAATTTAACAAACTCCAACTAGTTTCCATTAGGTCCCTATGTAACAAGAGAACTGGCGTTTTCAAGTTGAGATTACTAATAGTCCCGTGAACTACGTGGCATCTTTCACACAACGGATGGGAATGAGTTGTTCCGCTTAAATTGTCTTACTTAACGTTTGGATTTCCACAGTTTGTTTTCTATTTCTTGTGTTGCCTAGTCCTCCGAGTAAGTTAATTAAGGATCTGGAAAGTGTTATTAATTATTTTATTTGGTCTGGCAATCCGGACAAAATTAAACAGTCAACAAAAGAGTCAATCCTTTCGTTGGAACATAACATATGGAAAGTTTATTAAGAGTTTGAAGTGTACTTGGATTAAACGATACTGTAATTATATGAATGGTCTCTGGAAATTGTTTTTCGACATTGCGTTAGGTCCATTTGACAAAAAATCCTTTTTTCAGTGCAAGTGTACTATCAAGATATCCACAATATTATAAATGTTTGTGTTTAGCAAATTACATATGCTTGATGCGACATTGCCTTTATGAATTTATGTAACCAATTAATGTGGAATAATTCCTTTATTATTGTACAGTATGTATATTCACTTGTTTAAGAGAAATGTACTATATATCAGCGACTTGTTTGATCAGTATGGTAATCCAATGGCCTATGATATGTTCATTGGCCGATTTCAGATTGAATGATTCCCACCTACTTTATATTTTGGTTTACTTGGTTGTATTCCCCTGGACTGCAGAAAGGAAGACTGTATAAAAACTAACTCTATTAATCACAAATGTAATAGGTTTAACAAGTTAAATGAATGATATTTCAATCTTCAAATTAATTTATTCCAAGATGCTGTCTCGTATTACCGAGAAACATACAGCATTAGTAAAATGGAATATTTTGTTTAATGTATATACGGAGAAGAACTGCCATTTTTTTATGAAGTTAAAGGGGTAAAACTGAGTTATTATCATTTCAGGATTTTACATATAATAATTACGACTAATAAACTTTTATTTAGTATGGGTATAAAGCAACAGTGGCCAGCGTTCCTTCTGTACAACACAAGTTGAAGGTCTAGAGCAGTTGATTTGGGATTGTCATTTACCATCGAATTTTATTTTAGAAGTGGAAAACTGTTTTTCAAGAAAGCAATTTTTTATTCTTGAATAAAAATATACCTTTTTGACTTTGAGAATGGATGTATCCATCCATATAACTTTTGAATTATTCATTATATTTGCCATTCTAGGCGCCAAAACAAGGATCTTTGTATCGAGGAATTATTTTATCAATTTAAGTTTGCAATAAACGTTGAAAGGTATATTTACCTCAAGTCCACGAAGAAGATTAAGAACAAAGTTAATTTTAAATGCTTTCTCTTGTTGTGTTGAATTATTTTGTTAGTTGTTATTTTATTTGTGTGTGTTTGTAGTGATTCGTGTGTGCATGTTCAATCAAGCCTTTGGATGGGCTTCTTCATGTTTCAAAAGTGAGATATAGTATTATTATATTAGTATTACGTTGTTCTATATTTATACTGTAACATAAAGTAGATTTCGAATAAATAGAGGGAAAGAAATCTTTTTCTCTTTCTTCTTCTTCTTCTTATTATATTTTTCCGACCATTTGGTGTATATCGCTCAAAAAGGTATAATGTACAGGATACATGAATGAAAATAAGATTTTTGGTGAGAGCCGCTCAACAATTACTCTTCAATAAGCATACTAATAAAGCTGAATTAAGTTCTCAAAATAACATACATAATTGGATGATTAGTGCTTTTCAACGAGAGACGCTTTTCGACTATTAATAAAAAAAATGATTTAAAAATTCAGGGCAACTCGAAAGCTATTTCACCATTCTTTTTCTGTATACATAAACTTCAGATTGGAAATTAGAAAAAAAAGGGTGTTTTTGTTTAAAGTTTTAACCGAAAAAAGGGTCCTGCTTGGAAAAGCAGAACTGATTACCAAGTACCCTTTGTTCCCGATCTAAATTAATATTTGAAACTGCTGGGCAATCCCAAAATAAATGACTTGAAGTGTTCTCTTGCTGTACACAAAAAGTGCACAAAGCGTCTCTCCTTTTGTTTTAAAAAAATAATCTAGTACCTAACATGCGATGAAGAAAACGAAATAGTAAATAAATGATTTTGCTCTCCCTGAGTGAATTGAAAGGAATTTGGAAAATTGCTCTCCAGTGATTACAATCGATATCTAGCTCCCTGCTCTACTTGACAATAGCTTTCGGAAGGATAGTAAGCGGATTAACAATAGCCTTGTAAATAACACGTGAAACAGAAGGCATTTTGCCAATGGACAAAACTTTATCCTGGACATTCCCTCGACCCGTCTCCACTACATGAAGCTGAGACTTCCACGTTCTCGGAATATAGCAATACAAAAGTGTGAATGGGCAAACAGTGATACTAAACTTTCTTTTGAAACAATGGTATTACAGGAGGCGATCATTTTCGTCAAGAAGATCGCCCACGTAAATAATTCCCTTCTTAAGCGTAAAATCATATTTGATTGATTTGCTTCAGATAGCTTCCTTTTTAAAATTGTTCGATGGTATGTGATAAGTGGAAATGGGCGAAGCCTTGTAAACGTCATCAAAAAAAACAATTATAATAGCGATTTCTCTATTTTTAAAGTGACATTGGAACATGAAACCTTTACATTTTCTTTAAGATATAAATCGGAAACAAAGTTTCCAGAAAGACACCCCTTCTTGCAAATATCTTTAACCCAAGTACATTTTAAGCCCATGGATGAAGCTAATGATATAGCCCTCCCCCCTCCTCTTCTTCAACATATGGTCTATAAAGAGTAACACATTTAATCTGATCAGGATTTCCCCCCGCAAATAAACTTAAATATAGTACCTTCCAAATCATCAATGAAAGCCACGGGAGAGTCGAGACGAACATGAGAGAGATAGACAAGCTGGGACAAACCCAACGTTATGACAATAGTAATTTTTCCTAGTGGGGTCAAATCCCTCTGTGACCTTCAATTGATAACCATTTTAAGCCTTGACACTTTCGAAGTATAATTAAACTTAACCAACTTATCCATACAGTGATCAACTGTAATCCCAAGCATAAAAACTGGACTTGTCGTCCATCTAAGTCTCAAGAAATAAAGTTAAGGGGTCGTTCCCTACCAAGGAACCCAGCGGGAAGACAGTGGACTTATCCATGTTATTATAATAAATATATTTAACAGGCCCTCGAAAAGATGTTAGCATTTACGGTATCACAGAAACTAAATTCTTTATTAAAGTTCCGGAAAACGAGCACTTACCTTCTGCAACTAAAACGTTACAGGCTAGAAACACCAACAGAGTCTTGACGATTCGGTACATGTTGACTTGGAACGGCTAACCTGTAGAATAGTTGTTATGAAGGGTGCGTTTGGTTGACATACTTGCCACGATCTTATTGTTCTGGTAACTTGATATAGTTGTTTGCTGACAAACTCGTCCGAATACATTTACCTCTACACTTAAGTGTTGCATGCCGCAACCTTTCAACTCAGACCAACTGATTAAAGACGCCCTCAAGTAACGTACTTGATTACATCAGACAACCTCAAAGGCAACGAATGAAAGTCGACACGTGGAAAATATGCAGTTCCTTTTTTATACTCGTTCAAATTGGTTAATTGTTCATATTAAATTGGTTGAAATAATAGGAACTAGTATAAGCTATGACAAAAATGAAAAACCACCACCACATGGTTGTATTAATGCACATTAGCAGTTGACGTTTGTGATGTAGATTACAACAAAATGTCTCATTAGGGTTTCTTTTGATTATTTTGGCATCTTTTTAGGTATTTGGATTGTTTTGTGATGACAGGGGCCGATCTGAAACCGAACTAAGATTTAAAGGAAAATATTACCTCCAAACTTGTCCTTTAGGATCATGCTTAGTTTAACTTCTCAGATAAAACAATTCTTCTTGTTGGTACTTGAAATAATTATGATGATAGGGGCCGATCTGAAACCGAACTTATATTTATGGGAAAATATTACCTCCAAACTTTTCCATCAGGATCATGCTTAGTTTAATATTTTTTAAACTTTTTTAACCATTTGACTCACTAAACATATTGGATCGGTATTTCAATGTAGTTATCATCACAGTTAGTTACACTGTAGATATTGTAGGACGCAACAATAAATGATAATCTTAAAATCCATATGAATATATTTACATCATACTGACCATTTACTGTCTTGCTTAATCAAGACTACATCTTTTGGGAAATAAGACTGATATCATAGTTGTTGTTAAGGTGGGCACTTTTCTTGCAAAGTGATTTCTCTTTTGCTATTGGTGTTGACTGACAGAATGGTACAGCTAACGGTTTTCGCTATGCCGAACAACCTGTTACATGTTATTCGGTGAAGATATTAAATCATTTTAAATAATCTGCAATGGAAGCAATTATCAAGAAATTCATTGCATTCAAAAGAATCATTCCTTTCCGTTCGTTTGGATAAAAAGTTTTAAAGGTTATTTCCAAAATCATCAAATTATGAAAACAAAAGTTCACAATTACATGGCTTAAAATAAGACGACGTGGCAGTTGTTTTTGCACCATACTAAATGAAAATCAGTTTCGTGGAATTTCGTCTCATTAACATATTTGATACTTGAAAGAATACACCATTAATTATTTTATAGTATCCTGTTTACAATATATCCAATAGCCCGAGCAGATTCTTGATACATCGTTCTAGGATATATGATACACTTATAATGGTATGTTGGTTCTGATTACGAAGAGAACAACAAAGCATGTATTGACCATTGACTAACAGCAGTATATATATATTACTCTGTAATGTATTAATCTTGGTAAGAAATGGCATTGTACCCCACAGGAGCGTCGGGAGGCAGGTACTGTTCCCTTCATGTAGCAATTACGTCACAATCCCTCTCTTTGGGGGGGGGGGGGTTCAAGATTCCTTCAGTGTAGTTATGATGAAGCTTAGTAAATACAGTTTTCTTCATCCCAAATTTCCCCGGACTTTCATTTCACACCGATTTCGGTTAATATGTATATATTTAAACGGTCAAAACATATTGTGTGCACAAGTAAACGTTACAGTATATTGACATGTAGGCTGAACGTTAATTTGTTTTAATAGTTGTCACTGAGAACATCATCACACTGCATTTGTAGTTAAAATACTTAACCTTAAAGTAGTTACACTATTCACACTTACCATATATAAGCAAATCAAAATAAATATATTTGTCATTAAATTGACTTAACTCAAAATGTGTTGTAGTGTTACAATCTAAATTGTACTTACTCTCAACCAGCAGGTTATGTTCCACCAATACATTTGATGACCGTTGACATTTATAAGTTACTTCGTGCATCAGTGACACATTTGATATATAAAGTGAGTTGTTGCCCTACATTCGAATCGTGTCGCCAAATATCGGATTAACGATAACATTATGAACAACCAATATCTCGTCCTGAAACGTCCAATCGTTGTCAAGACTAGAATGATGACAACCGTCCAATGATATTGAATGCGACTGAAATACATTATGTGTGTAGAATTTAATGGTTGTAAAAGAAGGAATGAAGGAACACAACAAACCTAGAGAAAAGACAAACCAAGACACGAATGAACGCATGATGACGATATCTCTGACTTGTATGAGAGCATGCGTTGTGTCATATAGTATATAACTACATGGCAAAGAAAGTTAACCTTAGCAAGTTAGGAGGGGCAAATATAAACTCAGGTATATAAAACAAATCGTTATCCAAGCGACCATTATATATATTTTCCCTATCACTTTCGCATCGACATTGATTAACTGTCAAGAA
>JAIPMN010015553.1:9930-27076 GCA_020650975.1 Apostichopus californicus
AACCCCCCCCCCCCCCTTCTTCCTCACACAATTTGTACGGATCATTAGAAGATCAAAGTTTGGGGAAAACTTCTTCGACTGATCAAGGTTGGGACATGTCACCTTTATGGAAGGGCCAGAGATGAAACCAAGATTTCGTAAAAGAGGGAGTAAGGCCAGTTGTCCATTGCAGCCGGTGCGCATATAGGACGGCTCGAGGCATGTGAAAACTATAAAGCAGGTCTGTAGTTTAGGCCTAAAAGTAAAGATCCAAAATCGGACCAGTCCTGTACCCATAGCATAGGCGAAAATACTAATTTAAATATCACTTTACTGTTCGCTATTGTCCATTTTATTTCATTTTCTCACAGAATCTTCACGGTACTTTAAATCGCGGTGATTACCACGAAGCCAGTTATAACTGTTTGTATAGTGAATTGAACAAATACAGTCACAAATGAATGGCATTGTCCTCGTTGAAACTGACAATATGGAGGTCGTGGCTCGTTACCTATGTTGCTTTGTAGATTATATCTCTTATCTCATTATTGTTAATTGTATGCGTGTGATTGTAATTATGTTAGTGCCACTTATACCGACATAAAGACAAACTGACATATATATCAATCGTTTCCGTGTTTATACATGCTCTTTTCCATTGTGTATTTGTAATATTAAATATAATGTTTCAATATGATATATAATTATGATTTCAAATGAACTTCTGAAGTATGACTGATTAACCAAACGAGATAAGGAAAGTATTTTTAATACTTAAAACACAATAGATTGCCTGACATTCTGAAGTGGTGAAAAGGACGTCATGAAGAGATGATTATTTCCTTTCGTTACCTTCATTTAAACTCATGACTTGTATATCTTCATATACAAAACCCGTATTGCTAATTCCTTGCAGAGATGTACAAAAAACACTTAATTGTATAGTTCCAAAGACTTATGGACAGTAATCATCGGCGTCTTTTGGAGTTCTTCCTATGAAGTATTTTTCGTTTATTTTCTATTAAATTGCTATTATTCGATTCGAAGCAGCGATATGTATATTTGAACTTTAACGTTTTCTTCTTTCAACATCATCATTAATCTTTTTTTTTTTATTTCAGAAGGTAATGAATGACATCTTCAATACAACAGCTGTTATAATAACAAAATGGTAATGAGCACCTTATCATAATGAAGCACGTAGTTACAACTAAACATACCAGACGAGACGGGTGTTATCAGAATACATTGTCAGTATAAAACATGCGTCTTGTAATACATAATTGATAACATAGCTTAAGAGGTATACCACCAATTGTGATTGCCTTACATCTATAAGAAATGGATTTCGTTTAATCCAACAGCTTGTCATTACTATGAGTACATTGTGGCTTGCAAGTTCCACATTCAATATTTTCAAAAAATGTGACAGTTCATATTTGATTATTGGTTAAAAAACACAAAGTGGATTAACAATTTAAGTATCGTTCTTCTCTCACTGGCAACCATACACTATAATTTATATGAACAAATCGTGTTACAAAACTGCAGTAACTTGGAGAGTACAGCTTATAGTAGTGATTTGTGTTAGTTAGAAATAATATTTAAGTCTAATGTTGTAGTAGAGAACAAACGGCATTAACAATGTCTTAGGAGTGGTGTGCATTCCAAACCATATCTAGTAAAAGTTGTACTTAGGAGTTAGGTTTCATGTTTTTTAGGTTTATTTTAGGAAAGTTGTGTTACCATGACATAAAGAAGAGCCTAAATCAGTTAAGTACACCGAATTAAAGGTAAAATATTAGGCATAAGTATACTGCGGCTTAAAACAACTAACTTTGAAGGAGCTTTCAGAGGTTTGACTCGACAAGGCATTCGGGACCCAGATTTGTTTCCCTTGAACGGATGACGGTGTTCGGAATTTGTATAACGGAATTATAACGAGCATTAATTCTACAGAGAACATAATGTATGATAATGGCGTAAACACTCTTCATTGTACAAACATTTCTGTAATTGTCCTAAATTTGAGCGAACTACCGAGGGATATACCTTCTTCCACGATCGTATTCCTTTTCATGCCGTCTTCACTTTGTAACACCTGCCGTAATAATTTACAAACCTCTTCCGCAATTCGAAGTTCGCTGCAACCTTGGCATTCCAAAATACTTAGACGACCATTCGTTCTTATTGTTGGGAGACTTGGATATCGTTCACTAGACGGGAACGTTACAACTACAATAATATTAGTGTTCTTGCTGAGTTCCACTATTTTTGGTAAAAACATCTGCCGATTCTCATTTTCAATGAATGCAATCAGCACAGTCGCATATTTGCAGACGAATTGTCTTTGGGTGGCTGAAGAGTCCCGATTACAGCATCCTCGTAGGTTCATTACACACATTGCTTGGTTCAGTGTAGTGTCCGATTGGTATGTGTCTTCTACTGGCAGATACCATGCGGCCTCTAGCATCCCTCTCGAGTAGACTGATAAAAAATTGTCTTCGTTAGGGATAAGGAAAAAGTCATGTCCCACGCAACTTTGGACCTTACCGAACATCGTATTAATCACACTCGACTTTGAAAGTTTACTTTCACCAAACTTAACAGCTGCAACTGTTGGAAACGGATAGTGGGTGGCACTTCCTTCTTTCAGCCTCCCCCTTTCAAACCACGTGAAGTTCAAATGGTAAAGTTCCATAAATGTCATCATGACTGTTTCACTGCTGTCTCCCGGATATGGCAAGAGTATCGGAAGAGCAAACTGACATGCAGCCATTTTAAGGATCAACATCAACCTTACGTTGAAATCGGACGAGAGGAATATTGCGTACAGTGCGTCGCGACAACTGATGCCGCTGTTTGTATGTGTATTACTAGGTAGATCGGGAAACCAATTCACTACACTTTGGCTTTCGTATTTTTTAAAGAAAGTCCTGAACACAGAGAAAGCTCGGAGGTCATTGGATAATATCCGAGCGAAGAAAATTGTTACAAGGTTATCAATATTTAAATCCCTCGTTGCATGTGTTGAGTTCGTAGCATTCGATACGTCCTCTAGACATAACAGACCATTTCTTAACATTCGATCGAGACCAATCTTCCTCCTTATATCAGTCAGTATGTCTCGATTAAAGCGATCCATACAGTAAAGATGTGAACCTGAAAAGTCAAAAGAAGCACATCCAAACACAGCAGAATACAAATAGTTCAAGAGAATATTATATATGTTGTAATTGTGCAACTATTCTGGTAACTTTGTTAAACCTTTACATAATATTCACTAGGGGTTTTGTGGGTGAGTTTCCACTTACATGAAGAACACATGGCGAACTTACTTTAATGATAAACGAAACTATTATAACTTCATTAACTTCTATAATGTTCAGTGGATTCGAATACATATATAAAGAAGTGACTACAGTGTTCGCCAATTATAAAGAAGGAATACCGAGTGACAAAACAATAAACTAAAAGAGTACCGAACTATTGTTAATATCCAATTCGGCACTCTTGTTCAGTAAAATTATAGCTGAAGTCAGTCGAGGAAGTATTGCCATACTTGAAATCAAGGCTTTGCAGAAACATATTACTCTATCCAATGAGGTTTTCCAGTGCTCATACTCGTATTACAGATTTTACTCATATTCATCCGGATATATGGTCAAGAGAAAATGCTGGACCTTGAAGCCTAACAACGCAAAGACGTTAAATAAAACTTACCTTGTATAGAGTGCGCTATTTCATGTTGATATTGTTTCACGTACTGTGAAGCAATGTTCAGCCCTGAACTGCTCAGAATAGCCACCAAGTATGATACATCGTTCCGTGAGATTTTTTGTCTCTTTTCGAGATACTTTACAAATTCTATAATGGGACTTTTTGATTTTATAATATTTAGTTTAGGATCACTTGGCTTGGCTTCATTTTCTATCATGATTTCCACTGTTTCTTTGGAAATACACCGGCTGAGGTTGTAAAGTAAAAAGCTGTACGGATTTATTTCAACGTCTATGTGCAATCCAATTGGAGACATGAGAAATTTTCCTGAAACATAAATTGGATTGTTTTAATTGTAAAACAAGGTAAAATTTATCTTAAAAACATCTTTATAAAGATCTGAGATAAAACATAAATTATATATTATTTAATTATGTATACCTGGCTTTAACAAATATGCGTTAAGTTTTAGCCAGGCTCCCAGTCCCTTTAATGCTAGTTAGGAGCTTATAGTTGAATGCACGTCAATGATAATCTTTCAAAATGACAATCGTTTTTTTTTTCAACTTTACAAACGTAGAAAAATCAACTATTCATAACTATGACTTCTCACTTACAAACTATAAAAAAGGGCCGGTTTCAGAAAAAGAACTCTGAATGAAACACAAAGGTAACTCGCACCGAGAGTGAAACACTTGATAAGTAAGTTCAGGTCAATGTCTCTCTGATCGCTTAATTCTATTTCCAGTCTATTTTAAACATAGCTCTATTTTCATTCATGTTGACATTCTTTCACCTAATAATCAAATTCGTTGTTCATGGTAGCTTTTTTGTCGTTAATATGTTCAACATTAAAACGTAAAATAAAGATGCATTATGCATCCAAACTTACCTTCGTGTATTTTACTCTTTTGTATTTCTGTTTCGTATTGATTAAGGTAGACCAACGCAACTAATAAATCCTTGAATAAAGTTTTCAAGAGCGATACGTCTCGTCTCGTTATTCTTCTGCGTTTCTCCAAATGTTTGATAAACTCAATGGTTGGGTTTCTTGAATGCATTATATTATCCATCTTGCTCTGTGTAATCCATAACTCTATATGCTGTCTCGTCATGATTTCATGTATGACTTGCTTTGGGACGCACCGACTCAAGTTATACAGTAGAAATATAAACGGTTGTATTTCTGGTAATTCGTTGATGGTATCTGTAACAGGAAATGTAAATATTGTAGCTTTAAACAGCAAATGTTCTTCACAGATAACATATCTTTTAAAACATTACACGGGGAGGGAATGTTTTTTACTAAGCGGGTCACGCATACATATAGATTACAAAGGCATCCCTTTAAATATCGTGGTGTATTGTTTGTCCGTTTTCGGGAAGAAACTGGCAACGGTTTCTTTATTATGCCAAACATTGACTTTATTGAAGATCTACACCTTATTTAAAACTGCATGGAAGACTTTGAAACACTCATTTCTTAACTGGGTTTGCACTGACAGTTTTATGCTTGATGTTGAAAAACGCTTTACAGGTAGGGCATTTTGCTTTCGTTTTTTTTACACACTTCTAACAGTATTTGGATTCTTAACATGAATGTGTTTTACACTTCGCACGTATTGAATGATGTTACAAAGTTACATTTTATTTCGAATAACAAACAACCTAACCTTTCAATCAATCAGAAGACATTTACATAGCGCCAAAATCAACAGAAATTGTTCAAAGGCGCTAATACCATAGCGTGTACAACTTAGCCTTGGTCATTGGTAACTTGTCACACCTACACACCAAAGTGTGCGCAATTCAATCAATCTCTCCTGGGGCACCACATTGCACCACAAGCACGTGTCCCCCGGGGGACTTCCCATAGGGTGCAGCCACAAACCGGCGCACGCAACTATATTTACAAGTTACCTCGCAAGTCCCCATTTATACCCCTGGGGTGGAGAGAGGCAATGGAGATAAAGTGCCTTGCCCAAGGACACAACGCAATGATCTGGCCAGGGCTCGAACCTGTCATCCTTAGATCACCAGTCCACTGCCTTAACCACTTGAGCACAACGCCCCCCCCCCCCCACCCCATAACGAATGCTGTCTATCATCTTATGTGGCAAATAAGCTCACTTAGAAATGAGAGTGTAATCACGCGATCAGCACCTCCACTTACCAGCTGTACCGTATTCTTGGCCAGTTTCACTAGCATACCTGTCCAGTGAATTCAGAGCTGGTTCTATATTGAGACCCTTGAAAATATCAACCAAATGGGATACGTCTTTCCTTGAAATCATCTCCTTCCTCTCAAGGTGTTTGAATATTTCCAGTCCAGGATTGATGGAGTCCAGAACTTCTTCTTTTTCCTTGTACGTGAGTCCTATCTGGATAACAAAGGACTTCGTAATCTCTGGATTGACGTACCTTGATAGGTTGTACAGTAGAACGTCATAAGGATCAAGGCTGGGTAATTCTGTGACTTTAGTTGGAACACCGTCTGTACATAGATAATGAGATACGATTATAATGATAATGAGGAAGATGGGAATAAGAAAAAGGTGGTAAGAAGGCTTAGTAAGAATGATAAAAATGATGACGATCACGACGAGGAAGGAAGATGTGTGTCATAATAGGCTAGAGAAGTTTACACATATCATATTATTAGTTATTGCTTTCATAACATGAACTACATACCTTGTATGTTCGGTCGTCCATGTATTTCATTGTCATACTCTCGTATTAATCTCACTGCTGCATATTCCTTTGCGAACATAAACACTTTCTCTAAATAAGAGACGTCGTCACTGGAAATAACTTTTTGCCCATCAATGTACATGAACAATCCGGACCCTATGTCAGGCGAACCTAACATGATATCTCCAGTAAAGCTAGGGACATCGAATAGCTTAAATAACAATCTGGCATTATCTTTATTTACTTTATTACTCAAATGGCTAAGAAGTGTTCTATAGCGGCGATCTGAGGTTGTTCTCCGTCTGAACGTTGCTGATGTTAATGTACCTATGTGAAAGAAAAATAAGTTCAAAACTTTCCGACACTTTCATAAAAATATGAAAAAGTTCCGTAAAATATTATGCATAACGAATAAAGCTAAAATATAGAGTATAATGTAAACTGGGTTGTTGACGAGACAAAGGAAGGAATATCGAAATAGAGGAAACCGCAAATTACACTGAGAACATTTGCACATTTTGCAACATTTAAGTACAATGACTAGAGCAGCGTTGCATTACAAAATCTTTATTGTGCCTGAAAATGACATGATATTGGTAGATATTTGCATTCTGTTAAATAAAGATCTATCAGTGAAATTGCATTTTTATAATGAATCCTTATCGTGAAGAACATACATTTACCATACGTGTCATTTGTTGTAATTATTTCTTAGTTAATGATGTCTATGGTTAATTGCAATATATATAACATTTGAAGTCCGAGGTACTTCTTCTTCTGTCAAGGTAAACTGAACATGTCGTGTTATTCGATATTGTACTTACTTCCATTAACTTCAGTCTCCTTAGGATACGGCGAAGCCATAGCTCATTTCTTAGATACGTCTCCGACATTGCAGATACCCAAAGAGTCATCAACAACCACTTTATGCTGGCATTGTTCATATACGTTTGACCTTACAAGCGAAATTGAAGTGAGACGATACATTGATTGAAAATGAAAAATCTATCACGTAGTGCACAATGCTTTTGCATAAGTATCTCTCTGTCTATAAGTAGCAACAGCTTCCACTTACCAGACTAACTGAAAGACTGGTAAAACACATACTCCTTGCTAACTCTAACAATGTGTGGGGCAAACATTTCCGTCAGGCACTATAGGAATAAAATACTCCAATGGTGATTAACCAAATACTCATAAAACTGATCGACTCGGTATACAATGCGTTTCTCTAAGTTAAACTTCTCTAAGTTAAACTGTCCACAGCTAAGCATGATGTATTTTGTTACAATTGAGCAAATCGTTAAACAGATACTGTCGCACATATCTCATCACGCGTTCAAATGGAAACTTTACGGATCGGTTATCTTAAACCGTTCCCTTTGATATTATATAGTTGGTTTGAATGTTTTAATGGTGGATACCTTTCTCACGCTTTCCCTACAAAATGAAATTCCTACCTTATTCCAAACGAGAAATATTTCCTAAAGAAACAGCGTTTCTAGTGCCTTTTTATTACTCGATTCCCAACCAGATTTGGTTATTTGTAGTAGTTATTAATGTACATGTATAAACGTTGCTTATGTATTTGGTATAAGCTATTCTTGCGAATCATATTGTGTGGACTTTGATATCTATGGCATCATCACCAGACTGTTTTTTACGTGGCAGTGAACAAATAATAGCTTTTTGCATTGTATTCGTTATGCTGTTGTTTCGGTTCTGCTGTAGTTTATCTAACAGGCATCTTCAACGTTCGTGCTTATCAGTATCCTTGTATGTACATTGGCTGTGTAAAGCATTGTATACTGCAGTTGGTATTCCAAAGGTCGTATGCGTTATCCTATATATAATTTTAATAAGCACGTAACAGCAATTGCTGAATTGAATTACGATACCGTATTGCTATATTTTGTAAATTACGCATCTAAGTTAGTAGACCTCAAGGCTCGACAAGAGCAGAGGAAAACTGTCTCCTTTCCGTTTTTCCTCTCCCAAAGGGTTTAATTACACACATCATTTCAACTAAATTAGTGAAAGACGGTATGACGTTTCAATGAAAAAGTAGGCAAAGCTGGTAAATTCATATAATTTCTTTGAAATCAACTAATACTCAGGCACAAAAATATAAGAAAATCGAATGAAGTAAGGAACATACCAGAAAGATCGTTTTGCTTTGTATATATATATCGGAGAAACCTTTCGTTGGTCGACATTTGAAGCAAGAGGGGAGTGATACGTGTTACGTGACCCACCCTTCCGGGTGCTTAAATTTTATGGTGAAAGGCACTGGAAAAACATAACCAGCCATTACCGAACCCAACGTAAAGGCTAAACATGCTTTACTTTCTCTCCTACCCGTAAACAATTACACAGCAGGAAAATGCGCCGGACCCTAAACACCAGCCCCCGAAAACGACAACCCAAATATTTGACAAAAATCCTCCTAATTCTGATACTAAAATTCGCTGCCTACCCTATTGACGATTCCTCCTCTGCAATACAATATTACATCTATTACGCCATCTTTACTTCTTAAGAAGAAACCATGCTACACTGAAACACGCAGCCCTCTCCCTGACCAAGGGGGAACATTCATTCTCATGCCCCACAGACTACGAATTGTGAATAGTGAGTCAGTCTGTCTGAAACCACCCCGTAACATGAACACAAACGTGCAGAACGACAAAACTCGTCACAAACCATTACCAAAGTCGTCAGTGATACCTTTTTAAATTCGTCACAAGGTCCCATGTGCCATTCTCAAGGCCAAATGCCAACATTTGGCGCGAGTGTTCGGATCGCCTTACTTGCTCAGAACGGCGATTCGCGAGTGTACAGATCGCCTTATCTGCTCAGAATGGCGATTCTGCACCAGCACAAGTTACAAGGTCCTCTCCAGAAACATGTTGTGAACGATGGCCGGCGCGTTAAATGTCCAACATTTAATTTAGATGATAGCGCAGTCTTTAAACTTTTCACAATTTCGGATGGGGTGCAGCTGTCAGGTACAGAAAGGGAGGGGAAATGTGGTCTACATAGACATAACAAACGTAAGGCTAACGCTTGCCTAAGTGCCATAGTGAAGACAATGATTATTTTACACAAGTACAAGTGTTGTTTATTTCTAGATGGTTAAAGCACCAATCCCGTGAGAGATATGTCGAGGAAACTCATGATATGTATCATGGCCATTGCGTATATATGCTTGTTGGTGGAATGGTCCGATTCTACTTACTTA
This sequence comes from Apostichopus californicus, assembly GCA_020650975.1. NCBI lineage: Eukaryota > Metazoa > Echinodermata > Holothuroidea > Aspidochirotida > Stichopodidae > Apostichopus > Apostichopus californicus. The sequence goes on from JAIPMN010015553.1 coordinate 19,562, forward strand.
TTAATGGAACGAAGTGAGACTTCGTAATGTTATGCTTTTAAGTGGTACTATGCATTTATATTTCCTAGATTATTATACTCTTTTGCCTTTCTTTGTCTAATAACGCATGGATATGGCTTGCATCTGTGAACCAGATTTTAAGCCTTAGCAATATAGACATTTTATTTTCTTTAGAAATTAAACACTTACTTTATTCTTAGCAAATGTGCTAAATGTAAAGTTTCCTCTTTGTAATAAATATTTGATTTGTTGAATAAAGTAAAAGCTTACGGTTATATACCTTATTCATAGAAAATGTGTTTAATATCACTTATTCACCTTTTATAAATGTGTGCTTTACTAAATGAGGTGAAAGATTATGGTAATATATCATCAAAGAATTTTAATGGACTTATTCGTACTGTAAATATTTTGAAAAATGTATCACGTATTGAATTCACAACCAGTTCGAGCTGCTGTACTGAGCTGTTGTACTTCAGGAATTACTTATGACTTCCATTTTATGCCTTGTCTGTGTCCTTTCTAATATTTCTGAAGTGTGGTCCAAAGACACTGGGGAAAAACATAGCCAGCCAACACCGAACCCAAAACAAATTCGAAAATACCTAACTCTGTCTCCCCTACACATGAACAATTCTATAGCGTCGCAAATGCGCCCGACCCGATCTACAAGTGCCCGGAAATGATAGCCCCAAAGAGGTGACGAAAGTCCTCCTAAACCTGAAACTAAAATCCGCCTTCGCTGTCTACTTCCATTTGCGAAGTTTTTATATCATTACATCAACATTACACGGTAAACAAGCTTAGTACATAATCCCAATGAGTTGTCCTATATGATAGGAAATAAAGCAATATTACATTTTTTTAATGAATAATTGTATTACCATTTTTATTACTATATATACATTTCAGTGTAAAATAGCCATCACATTGATAGGCGGAAAATCATCACATGAAGTGGACTTACTCTTAAAACTCAATTTTCTTTTACTTTATCGTTTCTTATCGTTTCTTGGAACGATCATGAAGATTTTCTGACTGATAAAAAATAATTCAGTTATCAGAAACAGGTCATTAATTTAATCTCATTCTGGAATATATGTCTTTGTAATGTTCAATTGATCGTAATTTCACAGCTGTTGAGTTACTTCTATTTGTAGAAGCCATTCTCTTGAAATACTGATATTTTTTAAAACTTTTTGTTGCTTTTCACACCCTACACTTCAATTATTACATAGGTATCACCAACAACAAAGTTTGGGTTGCTTAGTTGAAGAAACACATGTCTTTTTAATCTCGAGGTCACATGTGTTGAGTCCCGTGTGAACAAAAACATGTTTCCTTTTTTTCAAATCTCAACAGTTCGGCGCTTTCATTACTTGTAACTAATGTTTCATAGGTAAATGTATATATTTCTTGGTTATTTTATTTAGTTAGCTTCCGATATCCTATAATCATTCAGTCGTTCTCAATTCCATCCTTGAGTGTCACGTATTGATTCATTTTCTTTTCGATATCTCCTGTAAATATTGAAGAAAATTTCAGTTTGAATTCCCAATTTGCAAGAAAATGACTGTTTTAACATTACAAACATTTACCGATACGCTAACATTATGCGATCTACCATCAGATTAAGATCATGATCCTTTACATTCGATCTACCCTGATTTTATTGCGAACAGTTGTACAACTTTCAACTAGTGCTTTGAACAAGACTATGCACTCATCGTGTTTATATCACATGTTGTTATCAATGGGCAACAAATTGCATTCCACGCGTTCTGTTCCCTTATTCAGGGAGAGAACTCGCAAGACCAGATTTTCTCCAAAAATTGACATTATTCGTCTAAACGAATTGTGCAATATAATGATCGTGCATGCAGGTATACACTTCAACGCGTAATAGAACTAGATAAAGTATGATTCTCATTGGGCTATATAAAAACAACCATGTCCGAAAAGGTTACCTCAAGACAAAAGTCGAAAAAATTTCAACTTTTATTATCTCATACAATAGGTCAACGGTCTCATACAATTAAGCGGTTCCAATATTTGTATCGTGTCATGTCGTTTCGTGTCCTACCATATCTTATCGAACGGGGCTGTATTGATACAGATTCAATGCCAATTTTGAACACATTAAATTTCCAATTTCCAAGTCAAATTTTCTGACGTGGTGTACCGTCATATACTACACGTATTCCAAGACTTGTGCATATTTCCTTTCCATGTTTATCTAGAGTTTTGTTTTCTTCACGAATTGCAAAAATCGATCTAAGGCTTTTGCTAATTTCCTCAGCAATAGCCATCTCGCTGTATCTTCCCTTCACGTCAATGATCGTCATCATGTCTTTCCTTTGCAAAAAGTTCAAACCAGAGAGTTCGTTAGATGTTGTATTTTCAGTCATAACAACTATGACATATCCTTCTGTTTCACTACAGATGGAAACTATTTTTTCGAGTGCCCTTTTTACACTGAGACCACCGACAAATATCATAATACAAGTTGCAAATTTGTACAAGAATTTTTCTTGAAGACTGGAATGTTCCATGCTTATAGGTCCACGATGGTTGAAAACACAAAGTTCTTTATTTAGCAAATATTCTTCCACAGACGGCTTGCAATTCGGAAGAAACCACGCGACCTCAACAGTACCATTGGACCATTTGGAGTGAAAATTATCTTCGTTGCGGCTGTAGAAGAATGTGCGATTAGGATAACCTTGTACTTTGCCTAACAATGTGTTGAGTGTGCTAGATTTTGAGCAATTGCCTTTGTCTCCAATCCGAAAAACAGCAATCGATGGAAAAGGGTGTGTTGTAACATTTCTCTCGTATTCGTCTAACTCAGTTTTCCGTATCTTAGTAATGTTTTCAAAATCAGCAAGCAGACACGCGACTCTTGGAGACCTACTTGGTTCTGGAAGAAGGAGTGGTATAGCATAATTTTTAAGGCAGATGTTGAATAAAGTGTCCTTTCTGAGACCAGGTTCACATGAATGGATAATAGCGAAAAGTAGATCGCGACAACTTACACCTTTTTCTTCTTCGCTCCTTGCTTTCATCACATCGGTTATATCTGTCTCATCTTGAACTATCTGAACCGCATTTGCTCCATTATGAAAAAACTCTTTAAGAAGTTTAGTGATTTCAACGTTTTCTAACAAGAGTCTGTTGAAGAATCTTGATACCGCGTCCTCCTTTAGTTCTTTTGATTTTGCCTTTGATGCGGTTATGAGTCCATCCTCGATCCAATCTTTCAGTCCAATCTGGTCGCGAAGGTCTTCAAAAGAACTATTTATCCAGTTATTCTGGCCATCCACACTCTCCTCAGGCATGTCCTCTACAAAGAAGAATAAAATTGCCCTATCACATTTGACCATACCTAGTTAAAATAATTATCAGTTAAGTGATTTGTGTTGTAAGAAAAGCCATCCAAACACCAGCCTGGGTGTGAGAACACTTTTGCAATATTTCTTTATTCAGTTACACAATACACGATAAAGAATGCTCATTAACCTATAAATAAGATCATGTAAAGTATCGATCCCATTGGAGTGGAGGGGCTCTGCATGTAACACCGTCATGATCACATGGTTACAGCATCAATGTAAGGGGGCTGGAGATAAAAGTGGATCAGGTTGATAGGAGTTTCACTATGTCTTGAATAACTGTCTATGTCCTTAAACCTTTATAATCATGTTCGTATCACTGTTTGGTAACTTCTAAATATCGCGCAGTCTTTTCAACTTCCGTTCCCTGTTTGTTTTACGCCAGGAGGTTTAAATACAGACATTTCGGTCTATAGTTAGAACGTAAAATTTAAAGAAAATATTGTTAAAACGTTACCAAGGAGGATATCACTCTCCGTTGATTGATTGGACAGTTTCTGTTGGATGTAAACAACAAAATAAAAACTTAGTTCAAATATCATGCAAGGTAGATAACATTTCCTATTCGAATTGTTAATTTTGGCGTTTAGTTTCGTGACAAATAAAACATGGATTGTTCCTTCGTACGGGAAAATTATCATCGTCTAGATATCACAGATACCCAGTCGTGGTGCTTCTTAGGTTTGTGAAATTAGTTTAAGTTAGAAGGATTCAGAAAAAAGTAGAGGAACCTTTACTTAACTTTTAATTTACGGAGAAACAAATTACTAACCGAGGATCCCGTTGACGTTTTTACTTCGACATTCTCTTTGTTCGTTTTACCTAGGGAAGAGTATAAAATGTGTACAAAAATAGGTGTACAGTTCATTTTGATCAAAGTTTACGGACAAACGTTTTAACAAGTGAAAGAGTTGTCGTTGTGAAACCTACAAATTGACAGTTTCTGGGTGCACTAAACCACCTTAACCAGGTTTCGCGTTATTTTCAGGACGATAAGGAAGACATTAAGTTTCGTAATGATGAAATAGTAGTAATTGATTACCTTTGTTCTTACAATTGATGTACAGGGCTACGACTAGTAATAGTAATGCGAGCGGCGCTGCGACGATGTACCAATCAAGTTTGTTGTTGACACTGCTTGTAGACACAATTTCATATTCTGTCGTTGACGACTGAATCATCGGGTGTTCTATAAATAAAAGAAGGATCGTACAAGTTTCTTACAAACCACATATATTAATGTAAATGTTTTACTGACCCACTTATCACTTGAGTACTACGTTACAACTGTTGTGAGCTGAGACATGTTACAACACACTAGTAATACACTTAAGGTGGCATTAAGTTTGGGACTAGATAGGAAGTGTATCCAGGTACAGGATTACACAGGAACAACGTCAAACCGTTTGCGAGGTTAAAGATTTTAAAACAATAAGGTGATTGCTCACTTCATTGCATAAAACTGTCAACTTTAATGCAAACGCAGTGTTTGTCGCATTATATGTTTTGACAATAAACTACCTATGAATATGCCGGGATGATTGCACATTGTTCTTATCGGTTTTTAAATTGATTTCGGTGGGATCAACTTAACAGTCCTTTGTGGGTTGCGAACGTAGTCAATGGCCGTTCCAGTTTGCCATTAAAACGTATATTTAGAGCTCACGTAGCGCTTATTTAAGTTATTATCATCTGCACGTTGCGCATTTACAGGAATTAAATAGCTCAGGATACAGTTGTAATTTCACTTGCTTCTTTTTATCCATTGGTGATTTAATGATTTAATTTTGTCACATAAATAGAAAGAATACGCTCACCCTTTGTGAATACCAAAGTGAAATTTGTAGATAATCTGTTTGGTAGAAAGGGTTGGGTAGTTTCGTCGGTCCCTTTGCATACCACATGTAAACGTTCAATTGTTATATCTTTCCTTTCAAAACGACCCTCGATGGAGACATCAAATGTTCCGTCTGCTTTTTCGGTAATGTGTTTGTCTTTTTCCAACGAAATAACATCCTTTGAGTTATTATGAATAATGTCCCATTCGAGATCCACTGCCGGTCTAATCCCTTGTACCGAACATGCAATTGTCATAGAGTTTGCCATCGTGATTTCGCACTTCCCTTGGTGTTGGCATTTATCTATCACAGGAGATTGTATCGTAGGATTAACTGTAATGAACAAGTCATAATTTGACATTAAAAAAAGAAACATATCGCTACTCTTGTGATATTTAGCATATTCACTTTTAACCGAGTAATTGATTAAATTCTTGTAATGTGGAGAATATTTTCATGGTTGTTTTATTCATGTCAAAATGTTTATCATTATTCATATTCTAATATGATTCAAACCTTAGGAACTATGTGATATCATCATAGGTGCAATATATTGTAGATATAGAGCTTCTATTAAGTATATCACTGATGTAACGTTATGCTACATTCTCTTTAACTAAATACAAAAAATATATTAAGTTTTCTACACCTTTCGTACTATATTTATGATATTTTTAAATGTTCCTCTACAGGTGAAATATCGTTACTTTCCTTACCTATAATCGTCACGTTGTAGCAAACTTTCTTTACAGTTATACCATCATCCGAAATGCACGAATATACGCCCTCATCTGCAATCCTTATACCATGTACAGCTAGCGTGCCATTATGGGATATTCGATGACGTTTTACAAAAACAATTTGTCTTCCAAGAGCACTAAGTATGAGGTGAGATGTTTCCATCTCATTTGTTTTCTTCCATAGAGTGAAAGAGACTTCAGTCTGCATTCCAGCACACATCAACGAAATGTTTGCAGCGTTCTGGACATACAAGTTCTTTATTGGTAAGTAAGATGCATCAGGTTTCATCGGTTCCAGTAATATCATAGATGCATTATTCTGTAGTAAAGGCGTAGTGTCATTGGCTTCACATATGAGAAGAGTCATTTCATTCACATGAAAGTTGGAAACATTAACAAAACTGTTGTATAAAATATCTTCCCCAAGTACATTAAATGTCGAAGGAATATAGACTCTTCCTGGAAACGACCGCCAAAATAGGTCTATAGGAGGTCGACTTCCATGTACATAACACGACAGATCTAGGGTTTTCTCAACTGTCTTCAAGCAGAGAGTCTCTCCTCCGCAGTGATCTATTACAGGATTTAGCACATCGGGATAGACTGTGGTGGAAGAAAAAAAATGTACATTACGTTATCAAATTATTGACATTGACAGTTTTCTGAAATACATGAATTAGCCGTTCCTGTTTCAATCGTTTATAGCCAGTCAATAAAAATATACTGATAATTTATAACGCACGCATATCCACATGGAAGGGTGCTCAATGCGCGGGAGAACGAATAATTATTGGTTAACAATGATGAAAGCTTGACGCATAAGATGAGTTTTCAGAAGGTTTTGGAAGTGAGGGAAGCTCAACCTCTGATTTCGAGTGGTAATCCATTCCAGATGCGAGGAGCAGCTACTTCGAACGATATGTCACCCTATGCATTTAATGATACATTACTATTAAAACACGTGCGTCGCGTTAATGTAAATCATACATTTTGCCTATGGAAAAAAGCTGTGAACATTTCAGTTAATGCAGTTTTGTAGGATCGTATCATTGAAAGCACTTTAGGGGGGGCAGGACGAAGTTTGCTGCGGTGGTGTACTTTTCTTTGGTGGTCAGGGCTAGTTTGATTCATAATAACATTTAGGTTGTGAAGTTTCGGTTGTGCACTCAAGAAAACATACATGAGTAATTAATAAAGTAGCAACTCAGTATTACCGTATATTTGTTTATAACGTAACGGAGAGTTAAGCATTTTCTCACAAACCTATTACATGAACAGAAACATTTACAACTAGTGGGTCTGCATGCCTTGTCTTCATCATAACAACTGTAATATTGTGGTCATGTCGTAAGCTGACATTATTGATAAACAGAGAACCGTTGGTGAGGATGTCAAACTCCTTGGAGGAAAATCCGTCCCCCGACTTTTCTGACTTTTTATATGACAACATTGGAGTTCGCTTAACATCTGTCGAGTTGTACCAAAATACACCATAGTAGTCTATGAAAACACACTGAATAGCTCCAGGTTTTCCATATTCGAGGT
>JAIPMN010015556.1:0-18042 GCA_020650975.1 Apostichopus californicus
GGGCCCGCCGTAAATCCGGCACTGGGTATAGCCCATTATCTGTAGATAGTTGTTTCATGTAACTTCTAAGAAACATTTCAACGTTCACTTTCAGTATTTATTATTGAACTGAACCCTCAAAACAGGGAGCCACTATATTGGGGTAGAGGGGGTGGGGGTGTGGAGCATCACCCCAAAAAGAGTTTAAGTTCAACTTGGTTACTTACAGGTTACTTACTTGGTTACTTACAGACTCTGACCTCTGTTGACCTCAAATGACCCAAGACCTCCACAGAAAACAATAATGTTCTATTACTAAGGTGGATCCACATATACAAAGTATGAACTTTATCCAACTTTCGCCTTTGGATTTATTGTGATTACAAGACCAGTGACTCTCACTAAAGTGTATAGGGTTTTTGTATACTCACTGAGATGAATCCACATACCGTGTAAGAACATCATCCATACTTTGGAGCGTTCCAGTACTTGCAAAGTTCTTGACTTTGATCTCTGTTAACATATGACCTTCACAAATGTATAGGGTTCTTGTACTCTTTAAGGTGGATCCACATACCCAATATGAAGTTCCTTCAAACTTTTGAAAAGTTTTTACAATCCAAGCCGTCAGACATGTACACACACATGCGCCATCACCATCCCATAAGATTCCATTTGCCTTTGGCAAGGAATCAAAAATGAAATGACAAGTCATTGTTTTGTGCCCTTTATTTATTTATTTATTTATTTATTTGCAATCTGTCAGTTGAGGGTACTGACTTTCAACTTGTAAAATACACCATGTAGTTAAAAGACTGTGTTAGAGTGCTGTAATAGCAATAGCACACCAATTGCAGCTTTTTGGCAATGTGTTACAGTGTTACGATACGAACTAGAATAGAAATGTTAACAAGTACTGTCTCATGAAATAAAGGTATTAGAATCTGCTAAACTAATGATAAAACAAAAATTTAAAAAAATTCACAAAACATATCCAACCAAGTGTGTCTGTCACACAGCAAGGAGGTTGCAACTCTCTTATAACAGTTACATTAACCGAAACCGTTTAAAACAAACGGAAGAAGAAACTATATAGTCCAACATTTAGAGGAACTTTTTTGATTGTTCCTTTGTTAGACCAAAACAACAGAATAAATAACGAACGAAAGTAATTTTCTTACAGAAAAGCTTATATGAATTGATACAAAGAACATCAACACACCATATATTCTACAATTTGAAACCACTATGATGCTCTCACTCAGGGTTGTCCAACCTTTTGCAGAGGAGGGCCACATGGAATAATTATGATGAAGGAGGGGGCCGCATGAACCCTACGCTCGATTTTTCGTTTTTTTGCCCGAAGCCCAAGGCAACAAAATGTGAGCACTGCGCGCGGAGCGCCCTGATTTATTTTCCTTCCTGATAAAACAGATGAATAAAGTCCAGCCGCCCCCCCCCCCTCCGCTGAGAGTGTCACACACTGACCTGTATGCTTGGACCCAGAAGGTTCGAATGATTGATTATATAGCTTCAAATTATTATCAATAAATCTGCTCACTAAAATTTCGCACCATAGAAGCATCTCTGGCGGGCCGGACGCAACCCTGCGGCGGGCCGGACTGTGGCCCGCGGGCCGTAGGTTGGACAACCCTGCTCTAACTGATGGTCAACTGCAGACTACGGAATGTTTTGCTTTTTAAGCTTTCCATGTATTTTACTTGATCATGCAGCACAATACATAATCCTCAAACCCAACCAATTTTAGTTTAGTAATCTAACCATGGTATGAGTAACATTACTAGAATGTAAACCAGAGAAAATCTTCTCTGTGTAAATAAATAATTTTATTTGCTTTTTTGACTGTGATATTATAACTACTTATTTGAAAACTTTAATATACAAAATGTGAAGTCACATAAATATGGAAAGTCAGAAAAAGGCATTTGCAAATTACCAGTAACCAGGTTACACAATCGTTGACTCCCTAGAACATTTTACATTATCATTAGACAATTTCCTTTGAAATTAATAATTTAACTTTTAAATATACATAGCAATCAAGGATAATGAATATTCAGATATACACCCATGGAAACGAGTAAAATGGCTGATGCTTGAAATTCTGTTGAACATGAAATTCTGTTGCCACAAAGTATTGGGGCTTTTAATATTCACTACATAACTTTCAAAAATGAATTGGAAGCTTCAAATAGTGTGGGCCCACCTTGAAAACATTTCGGGATACCAAACAGCATAAATAGGGTGGGGGTGCGACAAAACTATATGTAAATACAAGAGATACGGGTGTGACAGGGTTCCCACAATTTCTTGATTTATTCAAAAGCAAAATGTTAAAGAGTTGATCAGAGGCTCATTTACTGTGAATTGTTCCTATGTGGCTTACATATATATAGATGAATGGGGTGATCTACCCTAACCATCTGTTTATTAGCTGAAATTGTGACGCAGTTATAAGATATCCATGGAATACTTTTGTTATTGCTGTTATCTTCGACCACATGGTAGCCTCACAACACACTGAGTCAGTGGGAAAATCTTGCCTAACCATCGGTTTGCAAAAAAAACCCCCAAAAAACACACTTTGCGTAGGATTCGGGTAATTAATTAGGAACCGGGTAGTATCTCGTCGGGCGGGTACCTGGATACCCGTGCAAACACTAGATATGATGGAATTCATATTATCTAGAGAGACATATATCAACAGTTTTGTAATACACGGAGCAGATGTGACAAACTGCTGTGAAATCATCGTCAACAAAATACAGGTGCTAACCCTGTTATAACTTAATAACATGTTTAATATAAAAAAAAACTATAAAAAAAGAAAAAAAGATGTATAGAAAAAAAAATTTGGTCATTGTTATAATCAAATTTAAACAAGATAAAATCGCACATATTTTTACTCTTATAACTAAAGAATACAATTATGGACAGTTACACAAATGTGGCTATCAGTACCGCAAAGCGCAAATGACACATACCAACATTTAACATAAACAATCTAATTAGATACAGAAAAATAAATAACGTGTTATAAAGACTGCATCTTTTTATTGCTCCACTAGTACTTTTATAGTGCACTCACACCTCTATTATTACCTTATCTCTACATGCAACTTACCGGGGATGAGATACCGCACAAAGCTTATCCAATATGCTGTCCATCTAACACCTGTTGTGAGAAACCACATGACATGGGGTAGACCTAACATTTGGGAGGTTGGGGTTATGTGTGTGCATTTGTGCATGTATGTGCTGACACAACACACATGAAGCTCCTAATCCTGAGCAGGATTGAACTGAAACTTTGTTGGGCGTATTCATGGGTCCGGCCCATCAACAATATTTATTTACGCCATAAACAAGAGATAAAGTCAAACTCAGGTTGCTCTACAACGACAACTTCAGCGTCCCTAAAAGTTGCAGTCTTGTAATTTCCAATTAGATTCTTTGCGACTAAAGAAAATGCCAAAACAAATTCCTATTCCCAGAAAAACCAAATGAAACAGGCTGCATGACAGCAGAAGGCCAAGGAAGATGCAAAGTGAAAAACGCTCGGTGGAATGATTACAAATTTAGGGGGAGAAAAAAAAAATGGTGGAGACTATTTCCACGATAAGGAACCTATCCAGAAGCCTGCATAAATTATTATTCCTTTTATTAGTACTGAAAGTATAGACTATTTACATGCTACTATATTTTTAACCATGGTTACCATCATAAACAAAAGACCTTATGAGCCAATGCTGCTAAATGGTAATGTAACAAACTGCTACAATAATGTTTCAATCGAGATGGTTTTAGCTGACCTAACAATAGCTCCCATAGTAACTATTTACAAAGAAATATCAGTTAAAAGTTATCCTTCTTTGAAAAACTAACATTCCTGGACATAAAAGACAAAGCGAAAACAACATGAAGAAATGTAAAAATTTGGACAACATATGGACAACATTTAAATCATATTATATTTGTATTAGTGAAATTGGTATTTCAGGGAGTATACTTCACTTATATATTGACATCCAAATATTTGGGATTGTGAACTTATCTGTGTAAATCTCATCTCTGAGAAAAATTATAATCCATCTATATCACCTATTCACAAGCTTAAGTTTGAATAATTAAAGGTAAAATTCAGTGAATTCACACTGCAATTTGCAGCATGACACTATATGGGTGTCATCTTGGTCCTCTGGCCTTGTGCTTTATAGTGGCAGGATAAACTGTACATGCACAATACTTACAATGGGTATCCCTGCTTTACCTATGATACCTGACTCTCTTTATACAGTTTGTATGTTGCCATGATTGTCACCATTCAACTGTGTAGCCATGTTCTCTAATTCCTCCAAATCCTTGGATGATTTGGAAAATTTGTGATGCATCAGAATCCGATAGAATCGCACAGCGAAAAGACAGAGCAAGAACAAGGCAGGGATGCACATAGCTGTCGCTATGATTGCCGAAGCCTTATAATCATATAACTTGATCCAGCTGAGAAAAATGATTTCAATGATGAAGAGAACAATACCAAGGATGGTCGAACATGCCCAGGCCATCTCGATGTAATTGTAAAGGACGTCGTGCGGCGACTCGTGAACGGCGTTGATGTTGTGGACGTTGCTGACCGCTTCGATGTTGGGCAAGATGCAGACACTGATTAAAAGTGCAAAGAGATGTACCAAGACCAGCAGGGTGGAGCAGATGGTGAAACATGCCACCAAGATACTGAAACAATGGTCAACTTTATCTGGATCAGGCTTGTCTATCTGGAGCTCGACCATTGCAACCTTTCAAAGAAAGAATATCGGAGACGGCTTTTGTTATTAAAATCACCCTTATATGCACAATATATGTATACATATATAATTGAAAATTGAAAAAAGGATGTAATGTTCATTAGATAGCTACTTGAAATGATGAGTAACAAGACTTTCCAATAAGTGTATATATGTATCTGCTTTATACCCTTGAGAGGTCACTGCCTTCCCAGGCCAAATAATAACAATATTTATATTACTGATGGTTGTAGCAAAAACTTGGCAAACAACGTTGGGTCCATGAGGCATAACATTTTATGAACCAAAAATGTCTTTTTAATGACAGATTCTCACGAATCATTCAAACCATAGCTTCATGGGTTATAATACAGAAGAGATGAAACATTGTTTAAAACCAAATTATTTACTTCAATAAAGATCTATGGTTTTACTGCACATTCTTTGGTGGCCAACTGAATAAAACATTAAACTGCTCAATTGCATATATAATTCAACTTATGGCAATCTTGTGAGGACTGATTTCTTCAAAACCACAGAACAGAAAGGTGTAATTTTTTAGCTACCATCGCAAATCCAGCGAGTAAGGCTGATGTTCTTCCAGAGGCCTTGAGTTTGGCTCTGCTGAGGTAGAGCCGTCGCCAACTGAGGGCTTGCACTGAGTGTGGATTGGCCATCCTTTGCACATAGGACCCATAAATCCACTCAGAATAGCTGCTTGAAGGTTGAATCTTGATGCTGTATTGTTATCAGATGCACATGTAAAAATTTCTGAAAAGAAGAGAGGTATAAAATCTAATAAAAACATATGCAAAATTTATGCATAGAAACAGAAACTGGTCAAGGGTTATTTTCAACTATTTCTGCTAATGTGGAATATTATTTAGAGATTAGTTATGGTAATGTTACTCACTAGTGCTAATAGTCGTAATCAATTAATCGCCAGTAGTTGCGATTACACTTTGGAAGTTTGATTAATCACGCTCAAAACCTAAGTTTCAATTTTTCGACTACAAGCTAGCACTACACATAATCTGCTTTTGAAAAATAGCCTAACCTATATGAAAAACCACTTTGTTGTAGTTTGTTGCAGTTTGTCAGCAAATATCGCAAAAGTATACAGGCTCTCACAATGCTACACTAGCACTGTGTAAAAAATCGGCAAGCACCTGCTCCGGTTAGATTCATGCATTTGCTTGTCAGTAATACGCTTGTTCTGCAGTGCAACATTCAGTCGTAGCAATGTTTAATCATTGTGCATAATCGCAAATTTGTATCTTATTAATCTCTTCCAATTGCCAAAGTGTTTGTCATTTCTTCAGACATGTGTATAATTACTTCATGGACTGGTTCACATTTATCAGATTTCCTCCCGAGTGTGTTGATTACGGTGTAGTTTCATTTCATTGTGCAAAATATGTGCCTGCTAGCTAATAGCGCCTAGCCTAGAACGTTGAATGTCCTTCTACAGAAAGCTCTTGTATACTATCATCACACAGCTACAAGGTGTTCTATCTCCTCATTGTTTGCATAGTTGCTTTAATTAACTAGTGCTAGTAGTTGTAGTAGCCTCATAGATGCATTGGAAATTTTTGATTTACTATGAATGATTTTAAGAAACGTTGTAGATTGAAAGTTGTTCACAGCTTGTTTGTCGTAGATGTTTTAACATAATTTAGACATCACATGTTAAGACACGAAAGAACAAATAAAGACAGTGCACCATGGAGAAAGATTTTTTTTTACTATTTCTGGCATTCTGCAATGTAAAAATGACAGTGATGACGTCATAACTGTCACCCAGTAATCACGGGGAGAGCTATGCGATTAATCCACTACATAAGAAAGAGTCCACTATCAGCACTAGTATTACTCACACAAAGTTAACATAAATTTTGTACAGGAAAAGTGCCAAAAAAGGAACACAAGACAACACTCTTATGTTGCTGAATAAACGTGATCTCTCTATAGTATTACAGTAGGTGAATGTTGAAATGTGATGTTGAAATGTGATGTGAATGTTGAATTGTGAACTAGAGCAATAAATATTTGCCATGGTTATTCATCTGGCAGCCCTGTGAATAGCAATGTATTATCCCACCATTCTTCCAGCAGGTCAAATTCAAAGTAAACAATTTGATGAAGAGCCGAGCAAGGCTTCAATGCAATGGGGTATTCACATAAGTCTTTGAAACTTGGATGAAGTACAAGTAGTTCTTTGAATAAAATCCACAATATTCTTTCCAACACAACACTCAGCATGTCATGGGAGATACAAGATCAACCACATCCACAACTGAAAACAGTACCGTAATGAGAATCCACTTTCCTAATTGTAGGTGCCATACACTTCATCTCTTGAGTATCCCTAAGGTTGCAGGTGCAGGCAATAGGTTGACTTTATTCTGTATCATTTGTAATTATTTAGACTCAGTACATATGGCTTTCAGCATGGGGTTCCATCATTACCCAGCAGCCAGGTGCATCAAGTTATGTTACTCGTCTGGCTGCCTGTTGACTTCTTCTGCCAGCTTGAGACACTTGAGCAAGGGCCTAGGCCTATGTTTCGATTGACTGTGAAGCCATGGTTTGGTTGTTTGAGTTGTGTGGCATTCTGCACTAAGTTGAAAAGTGAACAAAAGCAAGTAAGAAAGGCCTAACAACCTGGTATATCATTTGTTACCCACCTTAGTATTTAGGCTACAGTATGATAAAGCTAGACCTGAGAACTTGGGCCGAGGCCTAACGAAACACTAGACTAAGTTACCTTGGTGAAGTTGGTGACAATATATTCGGTACACATGAATTTTTGCTGAAAGTTATGTCGCATTGGTCGACATCACATGATACGACTCTTGCTAGAAAACTGGGTATATTCGTGCTGTATTCACTATCACAAGGTTAGCAGAATATTATTAGGTTACAATTACATATCTCTTAGTCTTACACAGCCTTAGTCTTGCTCAAATTGTCGTTTGTACTACTACTATGCATGAAGTGTACATTACAAGTCTGGCTATCTCGCACTTGCGCGGGTACGAAAGAGCTACATATACACAGTACAGTATATATCACTGCACTATCCATCCGATAGCATTTGTTGTTTAAGTTGTAGATCGAAGTGACCTTTCACAGGTGACCTGATACTAGATGTTGAAATAAAATTTGTATTCGTTTAATGCAATATATTTTTTTGTACTCATCAGTCGAGTCATTCGATTTGATTTTAACTATTAAAAAGAAAATAGTACCGATAAATTTTTTTGAAGGAAAATTTAACGATTAAATAACTGAGATTGGTAGACCGGTATGACATTATAGTAGTTCCTTTCGTTTTTCATGAATATTAAGTACATTACGCCACACTCTGAAGCATCCCTTGACCCTTTGCCGTGTTGTGTATAGGTAGGTTAACTGTGTTTACTTCGGATACATTGTGACTACTGGCGGGATGAGATAGTGTACTTCTCCACAGTTGATTTTCCTATTTCCCGACCACCCCAGAAGTTGTGAAGGAAGAATGACCTCGCAAAATGAAACAAGAAGATCCATGGTTTGTGACTTTGACAACTCTCATTGTTTTCCATGAATTTTCAGCAAATTCGTTCCTGACGTTTACACAACACTATAGAACAATGCAATGTACTGCACGTTCGTTGCTGTGTTTAAAATTTGCAGACGCTATTCGAGTAGAAAATTTCGATATTTTTTTGATTTCGGGGAACATTTTTCTTTTCAATACTTCGGGACATTGTGAAATATAAAGTTGTTGCAATCCTGTATTGTTTTGTGTTACTTTCTTTTGTTATTGGTGTAATATAGAAAAAAATATTGTACTCGGCGAGTCACTGCCCCCACATTCTATGTTGTTTTAAAGTTTCCGCCGTTTTATTCCTCCCAGAAAATTGTGTTAGTCGAGTTAGCAGTACCCGTGACTGTCATAAATCCAAGACTAATGTATATGAATTCTTTAAACAGTAATCATATCATGTCAAAATGTGTCTTAATGAATATATTTTGTTAGCTGGTTTGTAAGTTTGTGCCTACGTGAGTAATGCCATGTAACAGAGTAGGCTATATAACATGTGTACGGTGACTGTAGTATTAGACGAATGGTAGTGGTAGAATTGAATATGAGCATTTTTTCCTGTTTTTGTGTTGTTTAATTTTCAGCAATCACTTTGATGCAACGAGCAATCGCAATGACTAATTATCTGTTTTAAATAGAATTGATTTTACTTGTGTGTTGAATTAGCCTATATTGATCAATTTATTACCTATTTCATTTAAAGGGCATACATCTAATCTCGTCCAAGCCGTGATTGAAAACTTTTATAGTAGAGTTCACGCACGTGATCACTTTCAGAATATCCTCATAACAAACTATGATCACAATACTTAACAGTTGGGTAGGTAGTGCATGGTAAAATGATCAGGTTTGTTTTTTCAAGTTCATAAAATATCTATGATTTATGTTTGAGAAAATGGACATGTGAGTTGGTCATGTAGCCTATATTTTCCTAATGATCATATAGCTATAATTGAACCTGAGTACCAGGTGCGTATCATATGATCTAGGCTAGTGGACTCAAATTAGGCTTTGTTGACATATATAGTATATATGCTATCTATAGTAAGTTAGCAGTGTTGTGATGAGCAAATGATAGACTAAACATGCATATTCTAGTATGTAGAATATGAACCATTATGGAAAAATATACTTGACACAAATAATATATCATGCGCAGGTTAATGAGGCTAAAGGCCTATACCAACTGGTTCTACTTTCCACAAATCGTATTCGCATAGAAGAGGTTTATCGTTTACCGTCAATGAACTATATGAATTCCAAAGAGGGAACAGACTATAACAGTTATTATGTCAATTATGTGAACCATTCCTTTTGCAACCTCAATTTGTTTTAATTAACTCTCAAACGTTCTATGAAAATCATTGAACAATTGACTAAATTGTGATACGGCATATATTCATATACACTCCGCAAAACCGGACCGTATAGGCCTACTGTCAGTTTGATCTTTATACAGTCACAAATAAACAAGGAATTCTGCCATCCGAATGTAAGCACCGGATTATAAACTTGTTGACCTGCAAATGGATAATTATCACCAAATTCACTTTGGCTATCCGACTTCATTTGCGCTGCAAAAATGTTCTTTTTCATGCGCACTTCAGTATAAAATGCACATAGTTTAAATGTCAGAAAATGGGGCAATATTAAAACGTGTATAAGCCTAATTTATCCTAGGCTGGCAGAGGGGTGCATAGGAGGTTCTAGAGGAGGTGCGGTGAGGGGCGGGGAAGGGCGGGGAGCATGGAGAGGTTGCGGATTAACGATGTATAATCTCCAATATGATTTGTATCACCAGATATGCTTGTATATTCAGCGTCCACGCCTTTCCCTCTTTATGCCAGAAAGGACGTTTGGGGTTTACCATTATCGTTTTCTTCTACAGCAGTATACATCCCAGCTTTATGCTGTTATTGTCCATTGTTTTAAGGGGGTTATCATTCAAGTAGAAGCTAGTATATACATATCTGCATATTTATACAAGCCATCGTGATAAGTACGTCCTGTATGGAATGCCAACGTAGCGTTGTACATGTATACTACTTACTAGGTTATAGGCTATGACTATATATGTGTTTATAACCGCAGTACTGTTACATATACTACCTGAGTACACAGTTGCAATCTGTGCGTAGAGCTAAATGCGCATGTGAAGTTAGCTTTTGCAAATATACAGTGATATTTTCACAAGATGAAAAAATGGTGTATAACTTAAACATTTTTGTGCACACTTTACCCAATGAGTGATGCCTATAATGCCATAGGCCTATGCTTAACTGGATATTTTTAAGTCGCCGTTATCTGTTGTCTTTACGTACAGATTCTTTCTATAGCCTATATGTTTAGTATGTAGGGATTTTATCATTTCAGATCGTATAACAGTTTATTTAAAAAATCATTTCTTTGCTTTCTTGCTGAGTATTGCATTAATGTTTTACATTTTATGGTTTTAAGAATCCACTCTTTTGAAAATTCCATTTGTGTCTATTAATTTGAGGCTCCAGTGTAGTATTGCAATGAAAATTGTAGCCAGTGGTAAATTTGATCTGTTGTGCTGTAGCTCTGTTGCAAGGCAATTAACTCGGACACTGGTAAAATAAAGGTAAACTTGAATCTAAAATTATTGCTGTAAAAAACTCATATATTTTACCAATGCAATTCTATTGCTGAGAGCAAATGTAAGTTACTTCATTTAATTTGGAAGTGTGCAATATTTTGTGTTATCACTGTGGCTTTTTGAAGACTATACATCAAACACATTGCTCGGTTGATTTTAAAGCTGGAACGTTCATTTATATTGACAGCATGATGACAATATATAGCGTGTTTAATGTCGATCGGCGATAAGATCAAGTCACTCTACACAAATTCAGTTAAACACTTTACAATTTTTGGCGAGCCTCAATTACACAAGACACCCCTATAAAAACAAAGGCAAAAACGATGAAAAACAAATTTATCCAATTTCCTATAATGTGGTATCACATTTGGAATGTGCAAGTTACACTTCCAAATGAATTTACCAGAGGAGTCGTGAATGTTACAAATAGAAGTTGGACTTGAAATTTTCTTTCATGAATTTTCTGTATATGTGATTTTGATTCACATGTAAACGATAATTTGTGTTGTTATCTGATATCCTCAGTGAGTGAATACTATATTATGCTGTTTAGGTTATTTCATTTGAACAAAATGTACAGAGCATCTGGGCGCTTGAAAATGTGTAGTCAAGGCATACGTTTGGTGGTCCAAGCCTGCAAGGGAAGGGCAACTGCCAACACTGGCGCAACTACTCGTGTAGTAGGAACTTTGGGGGAGGAGGGGTGGCTAAGATGTTATGTCGCCCAGGCTGTGTCAGGTGTTTAAGGGAATGGGTCCCCTTCTCTTTGAGAAAATTTTCGGTTGGGAGATATTTTGAACGTTATAGATTTAGTATAGGAACTAGTGCAAAATAGCGTGCAAAATAGGGCAAGTACTTGTCCTCATGTTGTTGTAATTGTACTACATGTAAAGTTACCGAATAGAAAATAGTCTTGTAGACTATCGTATACTGCAGGCCATTAACAAAGTTTAGTCTATAGTACCAAACAATTAGTTAATCGTATTGATCGATCTGTGATCCTGACTACTTGAATGACGGTAATCTCATAGCTTCCCTTGACGTTCCTTTGTCACACAGTTTGAACGAAATCTGCTTCGCGCTCAGTTAACAGCTGTATTATAGGCCTATGCCTTCCATGGTAAATTGACCTCTATTTGAGTAGTTGGAATGTAACATACACACGCAGTCAATGCAGTATTGTATTCTTTATAGTGTACTCTGTATAAATAAATACAAAACACAGAAGAAAATGCACAGGAAGCCAATATCACTAAAATGTTCATGGCCTGCGGCTATCTCAGACTTTTTGCTATTTACGTTCGGAAAGTACAGTACCTAAGGCTTAGACCCTATGTAATATCTGTTCCCCATCTATGGGAATCGTGATACACACTTGACCATGATCACACAGTCACAGTCCTCGATGCAAGTTAAGGACAAGGATTGAGAGCGGATCAGTCGTTTGGTTTTTCTTGCCCTAGATTCTTTTTTGGGTGATTTTTCTTAAAGAAGTATCTATGGCTCCAGGCTGGTGATACAAAAGTAGATTCCTTTATATATTTGGTCTGTGCACTGGGTTATTTTGGACATTGTAAGTTTATCTTGAATTTGTACTCAATGAAAGGGGTATTCTTGTGACTGAAGTTCATTGTTTAACAAAATAGATGGAACCATTTTCTGCACCTTGTAGGTCAAAACCATATCTATATATATATGAAATTTTATGAATGTGTCTAGTAAGCAAAGAGTTATAGTGATTCCATCATGGCAGGGCTGAGCTGTAAAAAAGTGTGTTTTTCTTTTGTAATGTACATATCCAATGAGGAAGATATTATTCTCACAAAAAAGTTGTATAGATATGCAGTTATAAATTAATAGAGCATTGCTAATTAATCAAATATTTCAATTATATTACATTTACTCAATGACAATCAACAACAATGTTATAAAAGATAAAGCTATTAAAGATTATCTGTCATGAGGACGTCACAGACTATCCCTAGATGATCCACGTCCTGGGAGAATGGACCGTCTATCTGGTCAAAATTAATATTATTTACGTACAAGCAGCCGTATAAACTAAGGTTAGGAACAAGATATCGGTTTTGAATTAACGTACCCTTTTAAGGACTTGTCCAGTCGTAGATAATATAGCATGCGGGAGACATAATATTTCAGTGTTACCCGAACTGAGTCTTGCACGTGAATCTTTGAACATGTATTATAGACTACGCCTTGTCTTACCGTACATCGAGCCTATTATAGACCTCATGGGAATGCATTTGCTTTTCTTCACACTTACGCATAAAAAACTTTATATATCCGGCTCCTCTTCCCACCCTTCCTCCCTAAAAATGTAAGACATAAATAAAAGAAATGTGCACCGTTTCGTCGCAGTCGAATAGTTAAAAAAAAGAAGAGACGTGTCGGTAAATGTCAGGCAAGAGAAATTAATATGTGGTGTTGAGGCAGTACCGTATACACTTTGTAATGGTTAAGAACAGTGAGGGAACGATAAAGTTCAACTGAACAGTCTGTATAATTGTGTGTGTTTTATGTCAACATATAGAAACACACTATATATTTGTGCATAACATCTGTTGATAATTCCGAAAATTATCAATTCATTCTTGAAAAAAAGCGACGATGTGTATGTGTGCTGATTGAAGAACATGTCACGTGATGTTACACCTTCCTTATAATTCAAGTTTGATGGTTCTGGTCATAATATCATTGCTTATTTATGGAACAGGGTGAACTTATATGACCTCTTAAGACAATGATTGGGTTATGATCCCAGCAAGGGGTGGGGGCGGGGCGTGTAAGTCAGCAATTTCATTAGAAAATGAAAGTTGTCTACCAAGTTCCCAAAATCGTGTGGCTAGAAGTATATTATATATGCATCAGTTGTCCGATATCACGTTAACACACGCAGTAGTATAAAGGTTAGGCCTTTTGTATCTATGCCTATCTGGAATTGAGACTTTTCTACATGAATTATTGCAGTTTCTTTCGTTTGGTTATAATTAACTATAGTTCATTGTTGTTGTTTTTTGTTCATGAAAGCGTGGTTTATAACAAATTATTTCTTTCATATAATTGTAAATAACGGTAACATTTCATGAAGCCTTGATAAGTTGGTATAAGGCAAGCTTTCTCATGCAGTATATAACATGAAAATTGGAAATGTGTCCTGCATGGCCTCAGCTTCTTATTGGTAAAGTACTGTAGCATATACTTATTTTCCTGTTTAACTTTAAAATATCTTTAGTTTTCGGAATTGTATGTCTACTATAGTGATGGAAAAAATTACCGAATAAGTTAGCGCGTAGTGATGGGTTCCATTAGCTTCACAATGAAGCATTTAACATTAAAAAAAAAAACTTGTCATATACAGTATACTGCGCCAAGAGTCACTGTTTGTTTGCTCTCGTATAGTGCATGTTTTTTTTCGTTTCCCCTTCTTCTTTTCTTCAATAACAGGACCGTAGCCACGTGATGTATTGAGTGGCTGTGTGTGTGTGTGTGGCGGGGGGAGGGGGGGGGGTGGAGGTGGTTGGCGATTCCTCATGCTATAAAAAAAATCAAACCCTTTCAAATGGCCTACATTTAGCAACTCGTTTGAAAATTAACATTAGTACTTTACAAATAGGTAACATGATGGAAATACCACAATTTTACATCTAATCCCCTTACCTAACAAAATTTCTCATACGGGAGGGGGTTCTCACAATAGACCCCTCCCCAGGACGAACATTAGTCAACATTTATCCCGCCCCTCCCAGCCCTTCATGCAAATTCGGGCCTATAATCGACGCCTCTGAAAATTGTCTGGGCGCAAGTGATGTTTCGCGACGACTGGATTCTTCACTCTCATAATGTTTAGAGCTCCCTGATTACAATAAGATTTAAAGTACTACTGGAACCTAGCCAATTGGCCCCATATTCAGTACATTTTTTGTGTGTGATAATCTCATTCAAATATGTTGATATTCTTTTCATAAAGCTCTTTTCGTTTCCAAGATTGACATTTGTATTTTTGATATATCTGGCAAAACTTATGAAATATGTGCAAACTATGACGTGGAGTGCTAAACCCTAATTACAAGCCCACATGTATCATTTGAATAATATGATGTACCTATTTTGAAAGAAGACAAAGTATTTCAAAAAATCCCTGAGCAACAAACCTGTGTTCAATGTCCTTGTAAAAACAAAGGAATAACGTAACAGAAAACTAGGCAGTCAATCCCTTTAACATCATCCAATGTGCATGATTAGCTAATGTTTATTCTTAAATAAAACTAGAATTAAGAAAAGACTTGTAAACTGGTCAATCTTTGATGGATTTTGATGGGAGTTTAAAATTCAATAGAGACATTACATATCATAAGCGCAGGAACAGGGGGAGAGGAGAAACCCCGTTATATTTCAAACGAGGAGGGGGGTGGGGGCTGGAACATTCAGCTGAAATTTAGTCGATATTTTGAAATAAAGAGTCAAAATTGAGGAGAACAGCCGAAATTTCTAGTCTGTAGGCCTATATCGAAATTTGGTCATGAAATATAGCAATTTCAATACAGCTGCAGCCATAAGCATCATTGCTGAAAGTTTCGACGAGCAATTCGAATTTCTGATGAGGAAAGTTTCCAAACAAAAAGTCGTCATTTATAGAAGGCAGTGGCAATTTTGAGATAAAAAAAATTCAAACTTCCAGGTATGCGTATAGTTTTATATCGAAAATATTCGAACTAAAAGTTAACAAAAAGCCAAACTTGAGTGTACATATTGGGAATTTTGCGACGAATAGTTTGATGCTAAAAAAGTAATAATAAGCAGGCAGTTATATTTACAACACTTAAGCGACCACGAATGTGGGAGAAGCTATCAAGGTTATGGATTGCAACTTTCACGTCGGGTGGCTTCCAATTCAACATTAATTTTTAACTCAAATTTGCAACCTTGGCGTGCGAAAAAGAAAAAAAAGGCCTATTATTTTAATCATCTGCATTACGTTTTTGAAGTGAATGACTTAGGAATTCTATAACTTCTGTGTAATGGTAATCTATGGGTTAGTAGAATGTGACAGTCCCGTAGCCCGGCCGGGACACAGGGGAGTCTTCCCTCCCCCCCCCCCCACGTGCAAACTACTCCCCTGCTCCCGCCATCTGTTCTACCATCATATGTATTAACACTTGACAAGACACAAGAAGTGTGTCCCTCTTTAAGTTGTTGGTGCCCCATCAACTCATAATTCCTGGCTACAGGCCTGAGGATGTTGCTTATAGACCAGATATTTGATACAAAATTACTGTTTTGTTCCTTGCGTCGATGACATTTTATTGTCTTTATAGTTTCCATCGATTTGATAGAAATGTATTTTTGATGTATAGAATATTTTACTATTGATGTCATGTGACTATCATTACGGATCTAGAATATTTCTGCAGGGAATTATGGTCTCTGTAACAGATTATGTGTGGGATTTTCCCTGCAGTGTACTTGTTTATATGTGTGTACGGGCGATGCAAACTAGCAGTAGCAGTTCGAAGTGATCATGGTGGATATCCATGGCTTATATTTAGGAAACTAATTCAAGACAGATGACTGACAATTCTGTGTGATGAGGGTAATGTTTAAGGATGTTTGTTTCCAAATCCAGAGCTAAGTTGCGATCCTACCTTATGCATTATTTACTTTAGTTTTACAAAGTTAGGCTTAAATTATAATACATATGAACCTACATGAACTAACTAGTATTAGTAGGGTCTGTGCACACTATGAAAAATATATACCACGTGCAAGTAGATATCCCTTTCCTCAAACGCAAAAATTTGGAGAGTTTGATACAGACACGTAGGTTTAATGTGTGACCTAAATAACTTAATTTTCACAACAGACCTGTACATGTTCCAGTTTCATTGACAGTTGAATTGGTTCATTGCTTGGATGCTGAATGTAATATCAATTTAACTAAATTACATAACTGTATACTGAATGGAAACAGCTTAGCATGTTTGAAAGTTTGTTTCATCAGAAGAAATGCCAATCACTGCTCAAACAGAAAGTCAGCAGAGAGGGACATATGTACAAAGTACATTATTTATCCCATCCATCAACTTGGAAAGTTAGGATGACTAAATTGTCTAATGCACAGGTCTATGAACTCACAATGAGTTTAATACCAAAGGAACATCGAGTGAACAATCATAGCATCATAAACAGGACTATCCCAACAAGGATAACTCAATAAAGGTAACTTGTTATCATTTGATTGGACACTGACTTGGAATAAGCAGGATGGAACTGCATGAAAGCCTAGAATCTTACGGTATGTGACAGCATAGACGTTCTTCAATTACTGATGTTTTTTGCTGATTTGTTTTTGTTTCTCAGAGGTCGAAGGCAAGACGTCATTATGACGAAGGAGAGTCACAGGATGATGAAATTGAAGGAAAGAGGACATACAACATCGAAGACAAGCTAAGAGATGACAAATTCAATCTGGATTTGATCAAGGAAATGAAAGGAGAAGGTACAGTTATATAGCAATTTCCTCGTCATCAACTGGAACCAATACATAAGATAATGAAAAACAAACATATTAGGCAGAATGTGGGAACTTGATTAATGATAATATATGATCATAATATAAGATTATACTATAATAAGATAATAATATAAGTTAATAATGTAAGTTATTAATTCTTGTGGGTCTTGTGTCATTACCTAAGTTTTAGTGTGCCAAGTAATGCTTAAAGTTTCTTTTTAAATTTTGTAATCTAGATTTCTATACAACACTGTAACGTAAACAGCAATATATGTTAATAATGAGCAGCTTCTACTACTCACCACCACGAGATATGATAATAAAATCACCATTTCAAAGTATAAAATGCACTGGAACTAGTCGCTACAGGTATTACAATGTGTATCCATCTCTTTTTGTCCTCTTGTAGACTTTACATATAAATTTATTCAGGAGCATGGATTTCAGTCTCCAATGGTGTTTAGGAGTACAGAAGGTCTTGGCCTGAGGTAAGGAAGACAAATTTGTTTGCTGA
>JAIPMN010015556.1:18052-34754 GCA_020650975.1 Apostichopus californicus
CCCCCCCCCCCCCCCCCCCGATAACTTTCCTGAGTGCTTACATGCTTACAATGCTTACATCGGTGCTTCAATGGAGGTGTGCAGGGAGAAGGTTGGTTGTGTTTCAGCCAGCAGTGTGAATGGGAAACATGTTTGTTATTGTCTATGTACAAAAAGGCACTGTAAACAAAGAAGTACTAGCATATAGTTCAAACTTTTTGTTGGAATGACTGAATGTATTTCAGCCTTTGTTTATATTACTCTGGATCTGATTCTCTGGATCTACCCCTGGTGATTTCATTGCTTTGACCACTTTTGAAGCAGCAGTTATTGTTGCTTCAGTGTTGCTTATTCTGTAAGGGCAGCACTCTCCTATATCTTGATGTGTGAAGGCAGATAACTGAGGCGGTTTCTCTTCTGGATATCATAAATATATACGTCTTACTACGAGAAGGAAAAGCATTCTTCGTATTACCAAACAATTGCAGCAATTGCACCATATATAATTTTTCCATGATTCAAATCAAGAATGTTTTTATGCATTCCCTAACAGATTTCCGCTATCTGTAAGAAATGTAAACATGTATAATTATTCAATTCGAAAGGTTTCTTCATTTTTTTGATATTTTATGAAGTTATAAGGCATAAAAATCTATCTGCAGTTTTGCCTAACATGTAAGGTAAGGCTAGCTAGCTTCACTGTCTTATACTTCGGTTCTACCACATTTCACTGGGAACTATTAGAACATGTCATTGAATTACGATTGTTTCTTCTCTTTGCTCGATCAAAGGATGCCCACTAAAGAATTCAACGTCAATGATGTGAAACTCTATGTCGGGAGTCGTAGAATGTTGGACGTAATGGATGTTAACACGCAGAAGGGTGTGGAGATGAACATGGCACAGTTTGCAAAATATTATGAGAGCGAAGAACGAGACAAACTATTAAATGTCATCAGCTTGGAGTTCAGCCACACACGATTGGATGATTTGGTGCAGTCACCTGCCGTGGTAAGTTGCAATTCATGGTCACTCTTTAACCTACCTACATTTTTTATAACACCAAGACTCCTTAGTATATTAGCTGAAATATGTTCAATTTTTTTTTTTGCTGCGGAGATGGGGAGAGGGTTGAAAGGGAGGGGGGAGGAGAGAAGAATTAAACCGCTTGAATCAAATATCAGATATGGAAACTGTGAAGGTTACAAATTGACTGTATTCACTGATGTTTGGAGTGAATACAACTTGTGTAAAAGTAAGTTGGCCTGACGTTTTGATCCTAGCAGGATCTTCTTCAGAGGCTAAATGACAAGTACAGTAACAGAAGGGACAAAAACACGCACAGAAAACAGACAGGTTAATGAGCACGGTGTACAACTTGTCTGCTATTGGTATCAGTATTCAAGTGAGTGAGTATTAGTAGTAGTGCCTGTGGACACGATGCACTGTCTTGCTCTCAGATTCATCATATGTTTGAGTACACTTGCGTACCGTCATATGTAACTATCATATTTAACATATATGCCTGTGATAATGAACTGAGAGGGTCATGAAAGTGGGATGAAATGCTGCTGTATAAGAAGAACAATGGAATCCTTATACAACATTCTCTAAAATATGGTGTGGGGGGCATGGAACAGAATTACCCTCACCTCCCTCTTACCATGTAAGGCATAGTCATTTTAATGCTTCTAGTAGGTATAGATCTTGCTAGCAAGGGAGTTACTGCTCAGTATCTAGCTGGGGAGGTTTACAAAGTTTACCCTCATAAAGCTTCAACTTTACAGCCATCAGTATTACCTCTGTCCTCTAGCTGTCCTCCTCCATCCCCACATGCCACTTGTAATAGAAACTGACAAACATTGGTCGCTCATATGGGATTATTGAAGAGAAATATTTGTTTGCCATCATAGATGCCTTTGACTGTCTAAGTTTACACTCCTGAATTTTTGGGAATAATTTGGAAGGTTAAAACCAGCCGCAGGAAAGAACTTTAAAAGCTTTTGAGCTTGCTAACATTTTGGATGCAACACCTTTGACCTATCAATATGACTAGTATGCAGTTCTACAACTTTGGTTTATTTTTGATAGGTTAAGAATCTTGACTGGGCTGACCTTTCTTGGCCCCAGCATTTGAAATGGACACAAAGAGACAGCACTAACATCTTGGCTGAAATGAAGTACCCAAAAGTACAAAAGTAAGTATCTGGATGTTTTGCTGTTCGTAGAAGGAAGTCACATGGGAATATCACAAAATACAATGAATGTGTCAGTTATTGCCATTAAAATCCTTCTTGCCTCCGCACCAGTACAGATTCCAATTATCAGTGTGAAATTATCAATTCTAAGGCACATCTCTGACAAAACTGTGATGCAAACAGCTTTGCCCTTTACTCAGAGTACTACTCCCAAGGCAACAGTGATTATTAGAACTGCCTTTCACCAATTCGTTAGGCTGTAAGAATACTACGTAACACTGTAGGCTCTATTTCTTCCGCATGTAAAGATGTTATCATTACTCATTATGTGCAGAGTAGGCACTATTTATTTGGTCTGCACATGGTATGGCATTTACATTTTTCTACTTAATTTTAATAATATTTTTGATAATGGATATTTTGCATAGTATCTGGAAATTTAGTGACACTGCATAAATTCATGAGTCGGTATCTTAGGTTTATAAAAATACTTGATCATTCTTGAAGTGTTTAAACTGATTTATAACTTGATCTTGTTTACAGATACTGTTTGATGAGTGTTGCAGGCTGTTACACTGACTTCCATGTGGACTTTGGAGGCACATCTGTCTGGTATCACATTCTTCATGGTAAAAAGGTAAGCATACATCACACCCCCCATTAAGTATGAAACCACTAGTACCTTCCAATAATTAACACTCTTCATGAGAGTGATAAAGGATCTACAAGGTTTTTGTTTCATTCTCTGTGAATTGAGAATTGACATCTAATAACAAATATTTCTAAACGTAGTGAAATTAAAATGGGTAACATTGATACAGGCAATCAAGGGTCAAAAGTTAATTTGTAACTAAAAAGAAGTAAAATATTGACAGGCCCCTTATTGATATCAGCCTATGCTTAAAGGAATATTCAAGTGACAAACAGTGTGACACTCATATGGAAAAGTAAAATATTTCACACTGATAGTGGAATATCCCATCTGAATATCTTGTTCCTAGATAATTTGAGATATGGATGATTGAATGTAACTTTGACTTGCTTAAACCTTTAAACCTTGACTCTTTCCTGGAGGAGTTGACAGTAGATGGTCTTTGATGTCATCAGGGGACAGATATTTGGAATGTCTGCTGGGAATTCAAGGTTCTCTCTCTGTTTTAGAATTTCATCAAAAAGCTATGTTTGTGTGGAAATATTATTTTCCTAGGATATATAAGTTAAAATAAAATAAAACTGTTAGCAAACTGCTTATCCACTAGAGAGCTTGTGTAATAAAATGTGTAAAATGTGTTACACGATATATAACTTAGTTAAATATGAAGAAAAAACATTTGATGTTGCCAGATGCTTTCAAAAAATAAAAAATCAATTTCAAAAAATTTATATCTTTGGCAAACGAACTGCTATGAGGATGTAGTTTTGAACATACTGATGCCAAAACAAATCACCAGAATTTTTAATGAGCAATCAACATTAGCCAACAGAATATATCCCTTTATACTGTCCTCATATCTAATAAAAACAAACCTAAAATTTGCTGCATTTTGTTTTTCTCGGCAGGTATTTTGGCTCATCCCACCATCCGAACACAATCTCCAGATCTATGAGAATTGGGTTCTTTCCAGTAAGCAAGGCGACATCTTCCTTGGTGATAAGGTGTCTGACTGCGGCAAAGTATATCTTGAATCCGGAGACTCGTTCCTCATCCCTAGTGGTAAGTCTGAAGGCAGAAGTTTAATACAGCTCATTGTAGTCGCAGTATAGTTTCTCTTGCCGAGCTTCACGAAGACACCGATTACCTCCCGGTCCCCAAACGAGTCGCTCGTTTGAGAGCCCTAGGCATTGATCATTGAACCACTAGCAATTTACACCTCGGTCCACCTGTGGATTATACTTAATATCTGGATTATACTTATACATGTTATCTTTTACTTTTTTTAGGATGGATTCATGCTGTTTACACTCCTGCAGACTCACTGGTATTTGGTGGTAACTTTGTCCATACCTTTAGCGTGACAAAGCAGCTACGAGTAACACAAATTGAAGACAAAACACATGCAAGTCTCATTCCTTTTAAGCTTTGAGTTCTGTTGTTGTGAAAGTTTTAGTTTTCTTTGTTATCTGCCATTGAGGGCAGGTAGAACCAGCTACGTTCATTTTGTAGTGCTTCATATCTTGCCATGTAAATGCATAGTAAACTATATTGTTCAAGTTAGTAAGCAAAGAATATAGAGCAGATAAAACCAGCTACGTTCATTTTGCAAGTTCAAGTTAGTGAGCAAAGAATATAATTTCCAAAGAATTTTAATGCTTTAATAGGCCTCCACCTGCAACACTTTGATATACTATTTGATCAGCAGAATTATAGTTTGCAATCAGTTTTAATATATGTAGCCCCAATTTATCCTTTGGTCTGATCAATTAATACAAAACTTTTATATACATTTTGTTGTCATATTCACTAGCTTTTGCCTAGTATAAACTAATAATGTTAACTTCAAAGTAAAAGTGATTGTGAGAATAGTGAAACTGAATATTATTGTATATAATAATTGTCAAGATATCATAACATCCTAGTGTAGATCATGTTTAGATATTTCCACTTTGAAATGACAAATGTTTGCCCTCCACGATTGATTCGTTTTGTTTCGTTTATTTTTTTCGTTTCGTTTATTTCTTCCTTTAATTGTAGCTTTTACAAAAATACAATTATAACATAAATACAGAGCATGCTAATTACTAACATTATACAACAATAATGGCTGAACAATAAAGGAAGAGGAACCAGAAGGAAGTTTGCTGAAAGA
Organism: Apostichopus californicus; assembly: GCA_020650975.1. Lineage (NCBI taxonomy): Eukaryota > Metazoa > Echinodermata > Holothuroidea > Aspidochirotida > Stichopodidae > Apostichopus > Apostichopus californicus. Next base: position 23,037 of record JAIPMN010015556.1, read on the forward strand.
AACTTTTCTAGTCTGGTCCCATTATGGAGTGATAATTATAGTTCTGATTTTAACTCAATAACAAATAATGAAGAAGTCAGTAATCATAATCTAAGACAAGGAGCGATTTCAGCCGTTTTTTGAAAATGATTTAAACTGGGAGAATCTTTTATATTATCACAAAGAGAATTCCAAAATGATGGGCCGGATCTTCTGACTTGAGAGTGTGCTATCGTTGTCCTAGTATATGGTTGCATAATATTGTCCTTATTTCTAGTGGGATAGGAATTATAATTGTTATTTGATATAAAAAACGAATTGAAAACATCTGGCAGGGAGTTATGTTTGTGTTTATACAGGAAAATACCAAGCTGGTAGTTGTACAAACCATTCAAAGTGAGAAGTTTATAACGTAAACGTTTATAACGTATAACAATTTAATATTGATACGCAGAAAGATGCATAGAGATTGATCTGTGCCAATGTCAGCTGTCTGAAAGTGAAAAACCATAGAGTTATTGTTTAGAAAAGGTTTTTTCTTTCAATATTGATGTTATTTTGACTAGTTTCATTTTCTTCTTCTTCTTCTTTTAGGTTCCCACAAAGTTCAGGTATCCTTTCTTCACAGAGATACATTGGTACACTCTGGAGAGATACGTTAACATTCTGACAGGGAAGAGTTACTTGAAAGAAATCGAAGAGCCGCCTGCCACCAGCCAAGAAGACAAACCAGAGGGAGAGGAAGCAGAGGCAGATGAAAACGATGCAGATGACGTTCAGGTGAAAGAAGAGGAAGTAGAAGATGAAGATGAAGAAGAAGAAGAATCGGAAGGTACACCGGACAAGAAAGACGACAGTGGCAAAGAAGGAAGACCCGTGAGGGAGAGTAGATCGAGGACCAGAGGATCGAACGAGCAAACGGAGGCAAACAAGATGGAAGACTACGACAGCGGAGAGGAGACGGATATCGAAACGCAGGAGGAGGAGGAGGAGGAGGAGGACGTATCCACCAAGCAAGAGACGTCAGACTCTGAGGACTCGGAGATACAATTTAAGACCGCTAGCGGTAGTCTAGAGTCGAGCCACAAGTCACATGACGGTGACAAGATGCAGAACGGGGACCACGAGACTGGAGACCCAGACGGAGACAAGCAGGAACCGCACAACGGGGACGACTGCCACTCTCCAAACGGTCAAGCCACTCCCCAGGAAGACGGGGACGTAAAACCCAAAGCCGCTGCCGTGGAAACCAAGTACATCCATCTTTGCCAGCAGGAGATGTCCGAAATGAGTAATTTGATAGATTTCTTGGATAGTCTGACAGAAGATCGGCGACTTGTGCCCGATTTGATAACTGACCCTGAGGAATTAATCAGCGAAGGCAGGGTATGTATTGCCTCACCCCTCCCCCACCCCCTCCCTCCCCACACATGTATTTAACATAAGTACAAGTAACGTTCATCTAGTGCCATTCGATTGTGGAAAGGTTCGCTCTAATACCACATACTATAAAGCACCTTGTGAATAAGCCTGTATTATCCAATCGGTTGCTGTTTGCAGGTTTACTGCTGTTCATTGGCCAAAACAGATTATGTTATTACTTGTATACAAATTGATGTTTCTATTCTCTTAGTGATTTCATAAAAAAAATTTGCTACCACTGACTGTATTTCATAGATGTTGCATTCTCATCCCACCTACCACCCCCCCCCCCCTGCTCCCTCACCTAATCATTTGCCACCAAAAATGATTGTGATTGTCTCACATTGTCTATTTGACAAAAATGTGTTGGCTCTAATGTTAGCAGTAGAAATGAAACTGCATGCCTTGCATATTGATACACATTCAGAAAGGAGGAAGTTAATATAGGCAGATGTTGACCCACAGTTCATATATCTGTTGATATGTCTTTCAGAGGAGCCTAAATATATGGCTTGAAGGACTTTGAAACAGAAAGCAATTTTTCTACAGCAATTTTGGTAATCTGTAGTTGAAAATTCCCTTTTGTGAGGTGGCCATGTTATGTAAATGTATGGTAATGGTTTTTGCCACTTTGCCATCACAGTAAAAGTATCAGTTTGTTAATTTCCCTACACTCTTATTTTTTCCTATATCTCTTCAGAGAATTCTCACACTTCATGCTGCTGATGATCAGAGCCTTGCCATCAATGGAGAACCTGTTCTGAAATGGCCAGAAACAATGACAAAGGTAAAACTTATAGGGTACAGATTAGATAAGACAAAGGAGTATATAGACATGCTGTTTTCATGTTGCTGTGTGTTCTAATTGTGCCTATTGTCGAAAAATTAGGACAGAATGTTAATGCAAAATTGGGATTTAGTTGACAAACATTCAAATACTGGAATGTGTGCTACACACTGCACAGAATGGTCCACTTTGAAGTTTGTGCTCTCCCCTTTCCTCTCCCCCTCCCCTCCCCCTCTCTCCCCCTCCCCTCCCCCTCCCCTCCCCCTCCCCCTCCCCATCCCCTTTTGAGTGAACTCTCTTCAGCTGCCTCTGAATGTCACAGGCTTTCACAAGTTGGTAGTTGGTGAATACTATCACAAGAAGCTGTAATGCTATGTTCATCGTTCTAGTGTCTTAAGTTATCTCAGACTGAAACTTTTGAACAAAGATGTCGGCGTTACTAGTGTAGGAAGGATGTTGATATTGTGTGTCTCTGCTTTATACAAATTATGAGTCCACTAAATAAAGTAAATTGCACAAGGTAGGACCAAAAGGTAAGATGGAATGTGTTCATGAAGGCATTTCGTGAGTCCAAAATATTATTTTCTTCGACCCCTGATCTTATTCTGGAATTTTTTGTCTTCTTTCACAGAAAGCCTTCAAAGTGAAGACAGTCCACCACAATCGGCCGCCAGTCAGAGGCATCGCAACTGGTACACGTAAACGGAGAACGAGGTGCCGTAAATGCGAAAACTGTCAGCAGTCGGACTGTGGGGAGTGTCATTTCTGCAAAGATATGAAGAAATTTGGCGGACCAGGGAGGATGAAACAATCTTGCATCAGTAGGCAGTGTCTCAGCGTAAGTAGGAGCTCGTTACAGTGTCTGTGGGATGGACCACTCTTACATTGTAAACATATATTATGGAGCATGGTAGTAAAGAGAAGTTGGAAGTAAATGTTTATGATTGTTATATGATATGGGGATCAGGCAGGTAGGACAAGAAGGGAACAAAATGTTTGGATTTTTTTGGTGCAAAAACATCAGGTTTGAACTTGCAGAAATGTCTTTGAAGTTGTTACTGTCATCATGTGGCGGGCTAATTTTGAAATGTTTTTTTCAACTATTGTTGTTTCTCTAGCTATTCCTGTTTCGAGTATTCACTTTGAAAGTATGTTTAACCACCGGATTGCTCCTTTAAAGCTAAATTGATGATGACTTCGGTTCCTCGGTGCAGACTTAAATGTTAAGATTACTCCATTGATCCATTCTGATTATTCAAACAAAACATGGTCTTTTAATTTTATGCAGGCCTAAATGTTAATATTAATCCATTGATCCATTCTTATTATTAAATCAAAACATGTTCTTTTAACTTCAACATAAACAACAGAGCACCTTTGGATGACACTCAACACCATTGTTCCTTGACAAGTTTGTGTTATGTTGTAAACATGTTGTTTGAGACCCTTAAATTTGAGATCTTAATTAAAATCTTACGTTTTCCTCCTGCTCAAAGGGTCATGTCTCAGAAATAAAAAGTGTTATAGAAATACAACCTGGAAAGACAGCAGTGTTGTTTAACGGTCTACAAATAAAAATTAACTTTGTGTCTAAAGTCATCCATCAATGAAACTGTTTGAAATAGATTTTTGAAGCATTTCCTTGTCTCTCTTTATATATCAACAGCCAATCTTGCCTAACACCGCTTGCTGCTCGATATGCTTGCTAGAGGAGAGAGGTTCAACTGATGAGGTCACGCTGATGGAATGTCACCAGTGCAATGACATTGTACATCCAGTATGTCTAAAGGATAAGTTTGAGGGAGAAGGCGTCATAAACGATGAGCTGTTGAATAGCTGGGAGTGTCCGAGATGTGTCGCTGGAGTATCAGGAAAAGATAATAAAAGGGTAATCGTGTTGAGACAGTTTTTAACTTAATAGCCGGCGATCAATTGATTATGTAGATAGATGTGATATGATAAGGAGTAAGACCAGAATGAGAACAAACTTAGCAGTTCTTTCGTTAATTGGATATGTGTGGTTTTGACGTTTCTACAGAAATTCTAACAACAAATTCATTCATAGTTTTCAATGCTATGAACCCACAATTTATCTAAAAAAGACAGCTACGAAACAAGAATGAATAAATGAATGAAATGAAAAAGATGTAATTTGAAGAACTAAATATCGAGGACTTTACAGGAGATCTTGTCAAGCTCTCTAACTAAATTGACATATTCTGTTGTTGTTTGGTTATGTACAAAATATTGTGCTTCAGTCTTTTGTTTTTTTTCATCCTGTCATATTTGTCCCTAAAAAGTTATCATTTTGACAAATTTCTGAAAGGTTTCAGGACATATAATACACAAAGTAAATGAAAAATGATAAAATACTTTAAGATGTATGATTGAAATCTCTCTGGGGAGTACTTAAAAGTATTAACTTGTTGTTTTTCAACCTCTTGGCAGGAATCTGGTGAGTCCTCTGGTAGTTGGAAAAAGAGGAAGGTAAGAATCATGATTTGGGATATTTTGTTGCCCTGGGGTAACTGTCCTTAGTTACATGCTGTGGCCTTGATCACTGTCCTTAGTTACATACTGTGGCCTTGATAACTGTCCTTAGTTACATACTGTGGCCTTGATAACTGTCCTTAGTTACATACTGTGGCCTTGATAACTGTCCTTAGTTACATGCTGTGGCCTTGATAACTGTCCTTAGTTACATACTGTGTTATAGCCCAATACCAAGTATAGACAAACTGAAAACCCACCTCTTAACAGCTGAATATCGGATATTTGGATTGAATCCCAATTTCTAAGATATGTCTGTTTATTGCTGATTCCATAATATCTATATCTTATGTATGTCTCTTTAAAATAATTACATGTTAAAAAACTTAATTTCTCTGTGGTCCTTCTGTTGAGATGAATCTCAATATAACAATCACATGTCACATGCTTTAATATTTGCACTATTTTTTTATGTTTGTGGTTAAAAACAACCAGTACTTTTGCCGAAATTATAGCAGCAACGTTGGTGTAATTTTATAAATTGGAAAAATTCAATGTCATTGGCATTTAAAATGTCTTTTTTGCAACTAAGGTACAGAGAATGATAAAATGTGGGGAGAAAATGGAAAAAGACAGTAGTTAAGTATCATTGGAGTTTGAATCGATTGAAACCACTGTAGTAGCTGAAATCTGGTCATTTGCTTGAGAATGTACCTAATTTGACTATCCGCAAGATACTTGCAACACTTCATAAATACGGTATTACTTTGTCTTTACACAGGAAACCAATCAAGAGGGAACTGAGAGCAAGCCTAAGATTCTGAAAAAGGTGAGTTTTTGGTTGTCTCTGAGGACCATTGAAAGGTCAAAGATGATATAAAAACGTGAAGCAAAAAGAACCATCACTGGACGGTATATAGATGAGAGAATTCATCCTCCCTCTGGCTGTGGGGCTATATAACAACATGTACTTGATAAGGCCTTAAACTAAGGGCCATGGAACATAATGTGAGGTTGATAGCTCTGTGTTGGTTTGACTACGTTAGCTTATCTCTTCATTTGTACATCATTACATAGTCTCTTTGTTTTAGTACTTTCTGTAAACAACTGTGCTGCTATCAGTGTTCTGCTACAGGGATTATTCTGAACCACGGAGTTTATGTCTCTTGTGAATCACAATTTGGTAAAAGCTCTTGTGTCTGCTCCAAAAATGACTGATCGTGTTTGCAGCGTTTGTAAGATGAAGTCGCTCCTATGTAATAACAATGTAATAAGGCTTCTCCAAATGGCTTACGTGAGAGGTGCCCCTGATAGGATATGTCTTGCAGGGTACTGAAAGTTGTATATAATACACTATGGTGGGTACAATTAGCTATTTCTATGGCTCAATTAAATTTGCAATCAAGGTGGTCGGGTTAAGGGGTCCCAAAATTGGACGATAAAATCTTTGTGATCTTCATTCAATATGGTGTCTTGCAAAGTGGAAAATGGTTAAAGCTGCATGTTTCCTTTTCACCGCTCCATTTGTTAACCTCCTTTATTGCTGCCATATTGTTGTGTGTTCCTTCAAAAGTACCAAACTTTTCTATTTATTCATGTTTTTTCGTCCCTTCAGGGAAAATTCCAGCAAGCCAGACAGCTGAAGCTGAAAAAATCTGGACGTCTGACACTTCCTGGTGTGAACACTAGCAAGGTACAGAAACCTAAAACAAGATCTTCTCGTGTGCGATGAGTACTTTCATACTTTACGCATCAAATGTTCTGATTGACAAAGTTTTGAACCCTTTTTTTTTTTTTTTTGGACAAAGAGTACTGCTTATCTAGTGATGAAATAATGTGCCATTTGGTATAGGCTAAATGAAAGGCAAAAACACTACAGTCCTAACCAGGGCCACAAACAGGTATAAATTTTATCCGTATTTAATACACTAGGAAGCTAGAGTTTTGTTGTTTCTTAGCCTCGTGGTGGTCTCTAGTCTTGAACCCACTTAAATCTTATATGTTTGCAATGTTCAGTACATCTGATGGCGTCAGTCGTGACTGCTTTATCATGTGTTGTGTGAGACTCTTAGCATAGTTCTGTATAGGAGTGAAACTGATATGATGTGTATCTGTTAGTGTGGACAGTCCATCATCATGTTCACACAGTCATAGTTCCATTGTCAGGGAATCAGGGCGTAGAATGGAGTCAGTTTGGCGGAATAACATTTTGTTTTGTGCTCAGGCTCCCTGGGCATCTTGGTGACTTCTAAAATAGTCAACATTTTGTAGTTTATCTTTGTGATTGAAGAAATTCACCCAGTGGCCATGCAGAGGGTGTTGGCTGGTAACAAGCATCCGACCTGAAGCTAATGATAATTCTACCTTGACGCATAAAGAAACAGTTTATACAGAAGATTGAAGAGTGAAATTAAACTATGCAGTCTAAGCAAAAAATGTGAAATATAATTAACCTTTCCTTGTCTTGCATGCTGTATTGGACTTTCAAATTTTACCCCAGGAACAAGCACAGAACAGACAATATTATGTGTAGAACCATTGAACGAAACACAACACAAGAAATAGTACTTTCCCTTAATCGTAGGATGCCACGGGTTACCTGCAAATAGGAATTTAGTATGCAAATACAAGATATATGAGATGTTTCATCTAAGGGATAATGAATGTAATGGCAGTGGTAGGGAAAGTTTCATTTATAAAAGTTATCAAGTCACATTTGATGTGGTTTTTATTCTTTTAAGGTGTGTTGGAATCTTTTGGCAATACTGTTGAAAACTGCAAACGTTGAAGTCATTCCATTTGTTCATTTTGAATTCCTTATTCTATTCTACATTCTTCACAAAGTTTGTAGCCTTTTTCGATTAGGCTGTTGGCTGTTTGTTGTTTATAGGTTTGTTGTATATAGGTTCAGCTACACATGTGCATATGTATGTTTGAGTGAGTTTCCTGTATGAGAAAGGAGAGAAAATATCATTAAATGTGCTGCAGTGATTGATACTACTAAGAAAGTTTCTTGAGATTTCAATAAGAATAGAAACCTTAGAATAATGTAAAAAGTATGGCCATTTTATATAAAAAAAAAAAACACACACACAAAAAATAAAACATGTTGTTTGACTTTTCAGAGGAGACACAATTTTTTGGGGGCATATTTTGGTGAAAAATGTCCCAGCTTCATTGACTAGGAAACGAAATTTGGTGGTTTTAGCTTTCTGTTAGCTCCATTCATGCAGAGCATTTCAAGTTGTTTCTTTGCAAATATTTGCCTCCATTTTGTTGTGGATTATTTGAAGTTTCAGTTTTCTACAGTTGTGTATTGATATTGTCATTGTTATATATCTATCTTTGGGACAGGTTAACAATCCCTAATGCATATTCATGTCCTCATCAGATGTTTAGCTTACCACGTAATTTGAGTTTGTCACGTATTGCGGCGTTACAGTGCATTGCTTCACTATTGCCACAGAAGATTGATATTGAGTTGTATGTAGATTATTGAGATGTGTATGTGTACAGAATGTTGAGATTAAAAAATTGCTTGATCTGTAACCTTCTGGTACATTTTAAATCTTCTTTTGCTTGACCATTAATCAGTATTATTCTGTCCAAGTAATTATTTTGATCAACCTTTTCACGCTTAAGAATCTTCCACAGGGCATTCTTATTTTTTTTTTAATTGGCATTTCACTTTGTGGCAAAGGGTTTTGATGTGATGATAGTGAAAGTATATAAAGTGAGGCAATCGTTATCCTCAGAATGGACTTTGCATATGGATGCTTTTAGTTGTGTGCATTCGCAGTTTCCTTTGTCAGCATGATAGCTTAGATTTTGTTTGAACACCTTTTATCCACATCCTTTCTAGGAAACATCGATAGGAGATGTGCTTCTTTGCAAAAATGTGTAGGCAGTGTGTTCTTTCATTCATGGAAATGCTATTTTTATGTATATCCAATCAATTAAGCCTAACTGTGATAATTCGGTGGTTTTGAATGACATAGTTATGAATATTCATAGCATAGTACTATTCATGATTTTCATCAGTATAGGAAGGGGCTAAAAATAGTCACATGATCTTCCTGTCACCAGCCTTAATTGCTCATGCACTCTGTACAAACAAATGTATAAAAAGTTGTGTCGGAAACGACAAGTAAGAAATGTCGAACCGTTTGTATTTCTTAATTGGATTTTACTTTTTGTTCCCTTCAGTTTGTAACAGAGTATCTGTGACACTTTTGAAAGTACTTAATGAGTGATGTAGTTTATAGTGTATTCATATAATGTTCATAGTTGTAAAGTTGAGCTTTCCACTTTCATTGCGACATGTTTTCTTCTGTTGGATATTTTCTTTCGTTTTGAATGAAAAATATAGTCTTCCTATTCTCAAATGAACTGTGTTTTTGCAATATTTCCTGATGTTTTTAGATATTTGGTTATAGAGTAAAGTCACAACAATAGAAGTGCTGGTCATGCATCATAAAAAGTTCCTAGCCGAGGTCACAATTATTCTCGCAAACACAGAATTTTGTGTTTTTAACTTCTCAGCAAACAGTGACTGGTGGAAGCCTTTGGTACTACTGTAAATTTTAGTTTCACCAAAAAGGAAAGGCAAATCTTTCATGATCTGTTTATTCTCTTAACTTTTTTTCTCCTTTTTTCCCCCTCTTGTTTAACAAAGAGATTGGTTTGTTGTACAAAAGTGTAAACTAGGTAGCAAAAACATTTCTTTCTTATCAAAATATGAACCTGGTTGGTAGTGCTAAACTATACACATATGGCATAAACTGTTTTTATCAACCGTAAAAAATTGATTTTCCCAAGAAATATGCATAGGTGCAACAAATACAAAATCGGGCAAACAGTTTACTTATAAAAGTCCCCTTTCTTATACTCTTGCATGTCCAAATCTTTGTCTAATCATCAAAAGTCATACAAATGTGGTGGTGGGATTGATACCAACTCAACTCACCTTGTTTCCCTTCTTCATAGGGAAAGGGGTCAGTGACGAGGCTTCTGTTATCACAAAATAAGGGGAAAGCTGGGACCGGCCTCTACAAATACGGCAGAAGTAAAGGAAGCAACGCAGGTCAGCAGATGGCAAAGCATAAAGTCATGCAAGCCAAGTATCACAGCATCCGCGGTCGTGGTGCGTGGCGTAAATGCAAGGTCGGTTCTCGTCAGATGTCGTCTGATGACCTAAACCAATCGATGGAAACGGATGAACCGGTCTGCAAACCCCTCTACGTGGTCAGACCCGTTTGCCTCACTCCTCCCCCTGAACAATTTGAAACCGAGGATGGGGCTAGTCACATATTGACCCGTCAGTTGTGGATGGAGATCTTCAGCTTTATGACCCCGTATCAAATAAATGTCTGCATGGAAGTGTGTAAGGTTTGGAATGAATGGTGCATCGATCCACAGTTGTGGAAAACTCTAAGTCTAGCCCGTTTGTCGCCTCTCAAACCCGAAGCCCTACGAGGAATCGTCAGACGACAACCCCAGAGTCTTAACTTGACTGGTACTAACATCAGTCATAAACAACTAGCGTGGCTGTTGCCACGGCTACCCAATCTTGAAGAGCTCTATCTAGGTAGAAGTTCCTGGAGTGCTGTGACAGCATTGGCTTCCTCAAATTGCCCCCTGTTGCAAGTACTCGATCTCCAGTGGGTGAGTGGTGTGGAAGACGGCATACTTGAATTGCTTTGCTCACATCTTGACGAACACCGTCCGGGCTTGGTGGATGACCGATCGAAACTCAGAGACCTGAAGAAGCTCCATTTGACAGGAAGTGATATCACAGACAAGGGTTTAAGCTGTTTGATACCCTGCATGAGCAGTTTGAGTGTCCTCGACATCAGCTATTGCGGAGGCCTTACGGATGCTGGTCTCATGGAGATGGTAAATGAGACATCTCCCATAGCAAAAAGTCTCATCGGTGAGTTGTTGCAAACTGCAAGATTGAAATCATTTTCGTTAAAGATTCCATGACGTGATACATCTGTCTTGTGATCCATCAAGTACATCCAAGATCCATCAAGTGATCCATCTGTCATGAAGTTAACTTTTGCAGTAGTTCTTGGCCTTTGCATGGTCACTGCTTTCCATCAAGTTTAACAAATCTTGTGAATGTTGCATCCCACAGTTAATCAATATGAGACAGCCTCTTACAATTTTGTTCGAGTGAACATTAACAGATGACCAATTAACAGATGACCAATTAATAGTTCCACTGTATTCTAAAAGTTTTGTTGTCTCGACACTTCAGATCATTCATGATCAGATACAAAAAGCCAAATTAGAAATTTACCACAAAAAAAAACTGAAACTCTTGTTCATAAATTAAAAATAAACATGGCTAGTCAGGGTAATAATTTAATATTAACTGTGATGTGATGTTAGTTCTGAAGAACATAGAAAATTGCCTCAAATCAGCTCCAAAGATGCCTTGAAATAGTCAAAGTAATATTAAAACCTTTAGATTAACAATTATTTCAACATTACTTCTATTTTAAACTTCCGTTTTACACCTTCCCCTTTGCATTCCTTGCACACACATCAAAGATCAATGAAGTCTGCAGTCATGACAACATGCACTAGTCTTAAGAGATACCCTCTCTATAACATATATATATATGATTTAAGCTCATCAGTGTTGCTTCACAAATATGCTAGAATGGAAAAATAATGGTCATTCATATACAAACATTGATGAACACTTCTCATACTCTCAGAGCACATTACCTCCATGAGACATTTTCGAAATATTTTAGGGGATGAAAATCTCCATAAGTACATTTAATTAGCAAGTTAAAAATGGGCTGATGACCTGCACAATGATAATTCTCCATTTTCCCAGTTCGATGGTATCTGCGCGATTGAAATTTTCTTCAAGAGACAATCTTCCATCCGATGTGTACAGCATATTGAGCAATTATTTTCTGAATTGTACCTTTAATACTTATTCTAAACCACCGAGGTTATGAGTTCCACATGGAGAAGTGTAGATACAATCCTGTTTGACCATTGAGGGGGGGGGGGGGGGG
>JAIPMN010015557.1:0-12170 GCA_020650975.1 Apostichopus californicus
ACACAATAATCAAAAGGAGAACACAGTACTTTTGAGGCCTCAAATTATATAGAGTTAAATGTTAACTCTCATCATGTTCTATTGAAGTTAAAAGAACATGTTTTGTTAGAGTCCTTGGAACATATTTAGCTACTGAATATAGATGTCCATATGTAGCTACAGTATATGATATCCATGTATATAGCTATTGTATGTATTGATATCCATATTTAGCTACAGTATATAGATATCCACATATAGCTACTGTTTATAGATATATCCATATATAGCTACTGTATATATATATCCATCTATAGCTACCATATGTATAAGTATCCATGTATAGCTACTGTATAAAGATACTGTATGTACAGATATCCATATATAGCTACCATATGTATAGATATCCATATATAGCTACCATTTGTATAGATATCCATATATAGCTACTGTATATAGATACTGTATGTACAAATATCCAAAAATAGCTACCACATGTACAGATATCCATATATAGCTATGGTATATATAGATATCCATATATAGCTACAGTATATATTCATATATAGCTACAGTATGTACATATATCCATATATAGCTACAGTATATATTCATATATAGCTACAGTATGTACATATATCCATATATAGCTACAGTATATATTCATATATAGCTACAGTATGTACATATATCCATATATAGCTACAGTATATATTCATATATAGCTACAGTATGTACATATATCCATATATAGCTACAGTATATATAATCATATATAGCTACAGTATATACATATATCCATATATAGCTACAGTATGTATAATCATATATAGTTACAGTATGTACAGATATCCATATATAACTATAGAAACACAACTAGCGATCAATGTCTTATTTTTCGCGATATTTGTGAAAACACTGACACATATGCAAAAAAAAACTTTTAGTTTATTTTTTGAGCCTTATTCATAGTCTAGCAATGGCATAATATATCTGTAGAATGACCTGTTCCTCTTGAATGAACCTAAACCGACACTCTCACCTACGACAAGAAACAAAGTGCGCTGAAGACGACTTTCAGAATCCTGTCGGGCAAGACACTGTTGCAGGTGCTAGTTTGCCTCGAGAATTGTACATAAAAGTCAAAAAGTTTAGTGACTGCCTTCATTGGCACACCATGGATAGGAAATTGTGCATCCTCTCAGGAATTCATGCCTCGGGGACAGCGCCACGCCGCTCAGTCCTCGACAGTCTGTTAAATTGAATATCTCGAAGATGCAGCAGCAGCGAGTTGTTTACAAAAGACACCCTTGTTTATTTATCTAATAACCGTAATGGCCTAAAGGTACACTGCGACTGCAAAAGCAAAATAGAACTACCGAAAGAACAGAGCACAGGCTGCCGACGGATGATATATAAAAGTGCTTACGCATTTTGATGAGCTCTTTGGACACAGTTGAACAATGGTTTGTCGTCGCTGTACATTGTTGGATACTGTCAACAGGAAAGACGAAAAAAGGGAGGAAATATTAACAAAAAGAATGTGAAAAACCACCTCAAAATATATTATTTACAGTTTCAAACTAACTTCAAAACAATATCAAATGATAAACAAAGAAAACACAAAAAGAAAGCAGAAACCTGTTCACAAATTTCTGTTTAGGTTTAGTGCATGAGCCTTTAATTCCACATTTTTATCTACAATAGCAAGGATATTTCAACGTATGGCATGCAAACATTTTCAGACATTTCATTCTTCAGCCCTTTTACTTTATAGACATATTGATTCTTCCGCCCTTTCTCTTTAAACATTTGATTCTTCATCCCTTTTACTGTAGACCTTTGATTCTTCAGTCCTTTCTTTGTAGACATTTGATTCTTCAGTCCTTTTACTGTAGACATTTGATTCTTCAGCCCTTTGTGCTGTTGACATTTGTTTCTTCAGCCCTTTTACTGCAGACATTTGATACTTCAGCCATTTTACTGTAGACATTTGATTCTTCAGCCCTTTTACTGTAGACATTTGATTCTTCAACCCGTTTACATAGACATTTGAGTCTTCAGCCCTTTTTACTGTAGACGTTTGATTATTTGGCCCTTTAATGTAGACATGTAATTATTCTTCAGCCCTTTTGCTATAGACATTATAAAATTATTTTTGTGTCTATAGATATTAGTAGTATGTACCCTAGCAAAGTCACTTTGATAACATGTCAATCCATTAAACCCTCCTTTGCCCAAATGTAGAGAAGAGATAGCACAGTTTACTTCCAAATGTATGGTCACAACAGACATTTTTCATTAGTTTCCTATTTGAGGATAGTTACAGTAGTGAATATTCTTAAATCCTTCTTACCCACATTGACTATATACTGTAGATAGATTGGTTGATGAAAATGCAGTTGCTGAGAGGAACCACATCAGTGAGAACTAATGTAAATGACCATGCACATGCACACACTAATATCCCATCATCACTTTTAATATGTCATTAAAAACTACAAAACACTACCATTGGATGTCTAGACTACACACATGCTATAAAGAAGCCTAATCAAGATGGATACCTGAACCCCACATGTACACTTACTTGGACATCAAACTTCTTTCGTGCCTTGCTTACTTGGTGGGCGAGCCAGCCCATGACAAAGACACTGGAGCTTCCGACCAGTAGAACATAGCCGTACTCCTTGGGTAACGTGGACAGAACACCAGACATTGTAATTAATTACCTGTTAAAAGACAAAACAATTTTATACGGTAATTATAGGCCATTTATACAGTTATGCAACATTGGGCATTTATACTTAGTAGTCAATGACACAGCGTCTATACTACTTTTTAAAATATTCTTATGAATTTTCCAACTATTTTATAAGTTTTAACAATAAGGGGGAATGGCAGGGAGGGGGGGAGGAGTGGTCGGTGGAGCTATTACGGTAGCATGGACACTTCGAATTCCGCACAACTAAGCCTTAAAACACCCCAAAACTATATCTATTGGTATAAATCACCTGAAAATATACTTGATATGGTGGGAGAAGTGTGTTATAGTACGATACATGGCCAAACTTTCTTTCCTGCAAACTGTTTACACGTTGTATTCCAAAAGATTCTTGTGATTGTGGAACTGGTATTTCTTTGCGAATTTTCGGACACACAGTCCCACAGTGTGGCGCTGGTGATAAAATTGGTGGCGCAGTTGCTCTTTCAGTAATTATAACAGACTTCATAGATCTCCGTCATTTTATTGACAAATATGTAAGTATTTACTTGCACACGGGTCATTTTGGAGAGAAAATAACTGTAGCTTTGTACTTTTTGGTGAAATTTGGCTCATCCTGTAGGTTGTCATGGTGAAATTGTGTATTTCTTAGGGGTGTCCGAAATTCGTAGGTGTCCGAAATTCGCATTACTGACTATAGTCTGGTAAGCAGTAATTACAAGCTGACACCAGAATGGAGGGAGACACTGAGCTAATCATCATCTTTTGCTTACTAGATCATTGTGATGAACAAAAGCAACAAATATCTTGTAAAAATACTGCTGTTTGTCAGACATCAAAGTTAACATGAAGGTGGCATACTCCTATTAGAGTCTATATCCATCCGCTCGATTGTTCTCCTGTTTCAGGAAAAGTGCCAAAAAGCAGCAGGAGAACATCTTTTTTGACCTGTTATCAATCATGATCTGGTTTTTCGTGGCTTGCATGTTGAAGAGCATGAATGGAAGTACATGTGGTGAGAAAATAGGCCTCCCAGGAGAAGCATAGGAAAATTGTTTACTACTGAGTGAAGAGGTTTGTTTACAAGTGACAAAAACTTCCAGCTCGGATAGCAAAAAATCTACATGGTCATGATATGGAAAATTGATGGCGCCACGAAAGGCCAACTTGTCAGCTATCCAGTGATGGGTAGCGTTTAGCTAGTGAAAACTTCTATCTAGGCTTAAAGACCACATTACTTTTGTGATTTAGTGAGTAAGTCAATGGGGCTCTTAATGGGCGTATGCTACCTGAAGTACTGTACTGTATCAGGGGTTGCCATTTTGTCAACGTGTGATGTCAGTGTCATTTGGAGGTGAAAACTGTAAGTTTCCCTATTCTTTTTACTTTTCATATTTTCAACACGAATGTAAAGCAGTGTTGAACACTGAAACCAGTGTCAGCATCAAGTCATGAGAAAAAGTTTCAATATTTCAGAGTATTAAAGTAATTTGCCAAACCCCCAAGTTTTTTTCCAGAGAGATAAACATGGTAATTAATAAATCAAGCACCTTTAAAATTCAGGCATACTAGTGTACACATGGCAGGATGAGGTGATGTTTAGACTTGTTCAAGTCTTCAGTCTTATATGTGAAACATGTAAGAAATTATGATAACTGCCAAATGAAATCAGATTTTTCTCAGATGTTTCAGCAAAATCTTTTCATTACAAGTAATCAAGTATTTTGACTAATAATGATGATTCTAGGTATATGCTGATGGCGTTCTAACCTATGCATACAGTGTACTGTAAGGTTTTAGTATGTATGTGATATAACTAAGTTTTTGTAACTTTAATTCAATGTGGTGTGCACAGTACTAACCTGTTCTGTAGTGTGTAATATACAGCATAGTACATACACTTAGATGAGCTAGTCAACATCTGGTTACATTTTATGCATCAATTAATCACAATACATGTTGACCCTTGGACTTCAAATCTCTAAGAGAGAGATTTATAATCTATAATCTGTCTCTATAATACTGTACAATTAGAACTAGATGTCATCTACTTATCTTTAGCTGCTCACAGGGTCTGTTAGACATGTACTGTATGTAGCACTAGTATACAAACATGTAGGCAATGAAGTATTTAACACAGGTTCTGTACTGTGCAGAGTAAACCTGGTTTCTATACAACATACTATTGTAAAGAAAATAGAGATTTTTAGTGACAAAAATTGCAAAAAGCCAAATTAAACAGTGTGTTGTATATTTAGTAAGGTAATTAAGAGGGGTAAGATGGGGTGGGGAATTGAAACATGGCTGTTTTGGTGTACAATATGTACTGTACTGTACTGTACAACAGACTAAATTTTGACACAAGTTACATCACCAGATATACAGAAGCAACTGAACAGCCTAGCAGGTATGATATTATGTCATGTAGTATAAACCATACTGTACAACACTGGTCACTGAGCACTTAGGAAATCAAGACAGACATCAGAAATTTGGAAGACATGCCCCTTTGAAGAAATGCAAGAATTCAAGCAAAAAACTACCCTTTTCCTGGTAGTT
This sequence comes from Apostichopus californicus, assembly GCA_020650975.1. Classification (NCBI taxonomy): domain Eukaryota; kingdom Metazoa; phylum Echinodermata; class Holothuroidea; order Aspidochirotida; family Stichopodidae; genus Apostichopus; species Apostichopus californicus. Next base: position 5,264 of record JAIPMN010015557.1, read on the forward strand.
AGTGATCTACAGACCAATAAAAAGTTTTTATCTGTATGTTTTTGGTGGCCAACTACTGTATATATACCTCTTGAAATGAAGAAATGGTTGCCAAGTGATGGCTAAAGCTAAGTTGACAAGTTTGAAAAATATGTAAGCCATCAGCAAGAACACATTCTAACCACCCCCTCCCCCCACCTAAAGCATGGCCTGTCTATAACAATCCCAGGCTTTTCCTGTTTCTCTTCTTCACAGAGTTATGCAATATTTCAAATTCTCAGCAAGCTTCCTCATTGGCTTAGAAACATGTATAACATATATAAATGAACAAACAGACAGACAGAACAGACAGAACAATATGCTGTATATACAGTGGACAACTTCAGATACACTGTACACCATTCCTCATGTTGAATACAAGTATCATAATGCTTGTTTGAAAGTTCTGTTAGCAGTCTGACTCAGCAGTTCTGGGCTTGTGACACAATGCAAGTACTGGCATTGTTCTTTGCATACTGTATATTTAGCAAAACCTGTGTTAAAGTCAACATTGCAAGTCAAAAGGGTTCCTTTGTACCAGGAATTCTGGTTTGGCACACATTACTATACTATACAATACCTACTGTACCTGTTCAGTATATTGTATGGCTATCTAGGGGCACTCTAAGTCACAGTATGTGTGAAGCAGTATTGTACTTATTGTATGGACAAAATGGATGGAACTTGTATACATGTATTAATACATTACTACACTGGATCAATGCAACCTTTAGGACGTGAGCACCTCAAGTCTGTAAGGCCAACAGACTGTAGACAGTCAATCAATGGGGGATCAGATTTCAAAAGATGTGACTTGATCCTTTAAAAGGCTGATGAGCTAATTATTAAAAATGACAAAAACAATCAGTGGAAAGTCTGGAATCTTAATCATAGTACAACTATGCTTTTGTTACAAATTTGTGTATGAACCTATAACATCCAACATTAACAATTACATTAACAAAATACATTAACAATTAGCCTATTATAACCTATTCTGGCCATATCATAATATGATGAGAAGGACCAAAATAGACCTGTAAGCTAGGTCACTAGGTCTCTCATGGTTAAATGGATGGAACAGCAGAAAAATTACCAGGGCAGTAAGCTTTCTCCAAAAAAAATTGTTTTTTTTCTATTCAGTTAGAGATACCCTATAAGTAGGATATAATAATTGACAGAAAAATAAAACAGTTAACTATTTCACATAGGGGTGAGAAGCCAATGAAAACTTTCATGTGTATATTTCCATTATTTCATCATAAATTTGGTTATATTCCCTTCTTTCTTGATGTGTGAAAGGGCAAAATTTGTTACCATACTCGCCAAAGAAAGGTTTGATCAACTGCGTTTCGTTTATGTGGAAACTGTACTGTGTAGCCTAAGCAATCTCTCTGCATTAGCTTTATATGCAAAAAATGTTGACCTTTGTACTCTGGACAGCTAGAAGTAATAAGTATACCACCCCTGTGTTGAATTTAGTGCAACGGTCCCAACAAAAATTGAACAGTAGCCTACCTTTCCATACTTGTAAGAATTTAGCAACATGTGATTGGTTCATAAATTACACATTGGACATCACCATTTATACAATAAGATTTGACCGATGTAGTTTCAATGGACTTTCCATCTAAACATAGCTGGGATCTCCTGGAGCACTAGCCTAAGTGCACAACAATGAAATAACAGGTTGGATAGGCTTATCGTGGTGCAGTATAAATTATGTAACTTTCTTAATTAGAAACATTTGGTTTGCAAAATATGCTTGAAATTATCTCCCATTGCTAAATCATGGCACTTTTATGCAAATATATACGCAAAATAAATAAGGAATTCTTCAATAACACAAAGCACACTTTTCTGAGTAAATAGTTCAATGGGGTATTGTACTGTCAGGCTTGAAAGGCTGTAGAGTTACACTTGCAAATAACGAAAAATTTTCATACATCACTAAACACACGTTGAAGAAACAATTTTAACAGTATACATCAGTTGACGAGTTAAACAAACTGTTGCTTAAAGTCATATTTTATATGTAAAGGCCTGCAAAGCCATACATAGTATTATTAGGCTTATGCATGCCAATGGTATAGGCCCAGTTGGGTTGTATGCCTAATAAACAGGTACCCAATGGATAGACCGAAATGACTGAGAATGACCCAACATTGTGCTGCTATAACGTTTTGTTCAAGGGAAAATTTAAATTAAGTCCAAGGCTAATGTTCTGGAGGGGATGGGAAATTCTCTGGTAATTTGAGGTCTAGCAGATAGTACCGATAGATCTAGCAATAATGTGAGGTAGAGTTCTGGTAGTCATTTGTTGACTGGGCATCAGCACATCCAGAAACTTGGATAGATCTTTCAAGTTGCCCTAAATTCTAGATTAGTAGTACCTAGCCGGTATCATTTCAACCTGCGATCAATCACAAATTAACCGTAGCCTAATGCATAGCTCCCAACCTTTGGTCATGCAAATGCTGGTCATCATGCATGTGATCTGCAAACTGCAGGGCAAGGGGATATGGGAATGAGGTGGCCCCTTTTTGAAAAACAAAAGTAAAGCTGTAAAGTAACATACACGTATTGTATGTGAACTTCTTAAATTGCCATTTAATTTCAGACTAGTATTAGTAGTATGTGTAGGTCTGCAGGTTGCGACATCAAGTGAAAGTCTTCCCCGCCAATTGCTGGTCACTTGGGACCTCTGCCTATGTGCCCCCTACTTACAGTAGGGTACTGTCATGAGCAAAACCCCAACAGCATCAGGGTTAAATGATTTGTTAGGTAGCTAAGCCTGGTATAAAGGCAAAGACCCCTACCCTAACATTAGGCTTAGGTAATTAAGTCAAGGCCTAGCCTACTGTAGCCACAGAGGGCCTAGGCGCTGGTCAATTGACCATCCATTCCCATCCAATTAAGAGGCTCGATGGAGGGCTAAATTTCTTACTGTGCAGTGTAAGGTACAGTTTTTTTGTAACTGATGGCGGTTATCGGGTGATCCTGACCATTGTTGGAGGCAAAGCCTAGGCCTAACATTGTAACACATTAACATTGGTTTGGCTTATTAGGCGGCCATTAAAATTTAAAGCAACAGTACATATTGGTAGATAAGGCACACGTTACAACCTGGTCATATTAAACCACTGAGTTGGTTATATCTTACACTATGATTTAAATACAGTATAGGCATACTATAATTCTACAGTAACACTTCAGTTTGTTACCAACAACACCCTTGAAAAGCCCTAGTACCTTTCTTGGACCTGGGTGATGTGCAACTAAAAGTAAACGGAAAAACTCTCGGGAAACGACGAACTGTGGTGTAGGTCTCTCTGGTAATGGCAGTGAACAGTGTAGGCTAGGGATACCCGACAAATATATTACGGTGGTAGGCAATGCGTCTTTCACATGCAAAGTGCGTACTGAAAATTCACATTGTCACATCTCGATTACGCAATAACTTAATCGCCTTGCAATGTACGGCAGTATTGAGGCGACTTTGCTCTGTATACGGTGTTGACACTTTGTGCTAAAATTGCTCGTGTAAGGATCATTAAATAAGATACTGGTAACCTTCAGAGATCATCAACTATTGCTTAGAAGTTACAATTGAACACCCTCTCCAAAAATTAGCTCTGACACTTCTCTTTCTTCGATGCAATTATCCAAATTGTATGTGAGAAGGGCAAGTGGGCGGGGTTTCACGGTAGGGATTATAGAGTGACTGCATGGGGAATTCTATTCAGGTCTTTGAAGTTACGAATCCATACCTGCGTCGTGCATATGGTGGATTCCAGTCGAGGATTGAGCACAATTGTAATGGTTCATTGAGTGTATCCCTCATCCACCCACCTATCTTGACCAAATACCCTACTTTGAAGTTTCCTCTAGTTTACTGCTATAGTTATAGTTATCATACCGAGAAACCGCCGTGTGTCCGTACATGAATTTATGGACTTCCTTACAACAAATCTCTCCCCCCCCCCCTTACTTTAGTCAGGACAGAGTACATATTTGCTCTTTGACTTAAAGCTCGACGCTGTACTAAAGTATTTGAAACAGTCGGTTAGCCCAGAAACCACATATAAATAAGCGAGCTAAGTGCATGGAATAAAATGAGTTAAATTTAACAGAGACCTTTGAATTCTGTTATTTTTAGGATATTACAACTCTATCGACGGTTCATAGTTCATTGGTGAGGAGCATTTATTATCATGACGTCTTTATAGTTGTTATATCCTATGGGGTGAATGATGAATGGGGTCCCCTTTAGTCCCCCTCCGTTAGGCCGGATGGGGAACTGAGCTGAACAACGTCTTAACAACAAAATTCTGAAGTAATTGTTTTTTTCTGATGGAATGTTCTAACGAAAATAGAATATACATTAATGTCAAGGGCATCACCCCACAGTCAGTCCCAACCGGGTACTAGGAGCCGCTCTGATTTCCGGACCAGCGAGGTTCTTTACAGAGTGCTGGACCCATACCACTATGTGTCATATAGTATTTACCCTATAAGGTCCTGTCTTGCATTAGCGTTAGGCTTCATGTATATGCCAGTGTACCAGTTAACAGCATTACCTTAACATTACTCCTGTTGAATCTTACCCTTGCACATAGATTAACTAACAAACCCAAGTCAGAACGAGGGAGATGCTTTGATAGGAACTGTAAAACACTTTTTGAAATATACAAAATGGGTGACCATTATAATGGCGTTTTAGCATATTCAGGGACGGCTAGCATGTTCGATATAGGTCGCCACGAACCGAGCCCGGGGAAGCTTGAAGAGGGAACTTTTATTACGATAATTTTCGATACATATAATTGCTTTCCAGGCTGCATGCAGCAGAGAGCATTTAAACTGTCACATTGCAGCTTTCTAACATTCTCTCGCTTACTACATAGAATCACATTAGCCTAAAGCTACATATCATCAGATATCACGTTCCCGAAAGAAGAACCTTTGCTATTTCTTCTAAGTATCGATATTCATGCATTTCGCAGATTAAAATTCAAAGAAACGAGGAAAGGTAAGAAGAAGACGAAACAACACGAGGCTGGATTTTTTAGTCCTATTCGATATCACAAATTCATCCGATGCGGTTCCAAACTTGCTGATGAAAATTGCACGACATGTAGTAGAGGTAACCGGCTGTTAGGGTTTCAATGAAACCGTCACGTAACGCCCCTATGGATATTCAATATTCAATAATTAAAGATATCTTCAATTTAATTGGAGATATTTGCAATTTATTTCAGATATCTCGAAATTAAATTGAAGATATCTCTTATTATTTCAGATATCTCCAATTCAATTTGAGATATCAGAAATTGCATTTTCGAAATCTTGAATTTTATTTAAGATATCTCAAATTGATTTTAAGATATCAAGAAATATATGAAAGATATCAAAACTGGAAACATTATTTAAAATATCTCAAATTCGAGATATCAAGAAAAGAATTAGAGATATCCTAAATTGAATTCGAGATATTCAAAAATTAATTAGAGATATCTGTAATTGTTGAATAAATGTTAAAATGGCGTTCCATACGCCCTATCATCTCTCTCCTATAGTAACTGTTCATAGTAAAGAATTTTCATTTTCGACTTTCATTGAAACTTAATTTGTATCACTCCATAGTAAGCAATGTGACGTTCGGAAAAGATGTCACATCAGGCAAAGATGAAACGTCATCAGAAGGCCTATTGGTCCAATCAAATAATGGTCACTCTTGCGTAAATTTCAAAATTGCATTTTCCAAAATTCCCAATCAAACCATTTTCCTTCCCTGAAATATAGAATTGTCAAACTGAACATCTTCCCGACGCCTGTGAATAATGAGAAGGGTCGGAACCCATTCAGGAAAGTGCTTTTGAAATTTGCATAGTCATGTACCCAAAATGTGTTTGAAATTGCCTTCTACACCAATCCATAAGTCAGGCAACAAGCGAACTATCTTTCTACAACTTTGTTATAAACATGCTCTATGTTTTTAGTCAATGATATTCGTCAATGTTATCAAATCTATTTAGTATTTCTCAAAATAAGATTGTCAATGATCAGACTATTTGTCATAATGAGGCCCTCCTCCCCTCCCCATGCAGACTACTTTGCCCCCAAATCTGCCACCGTATACATACAAAAACTTACCAAGGTATATACATAAGACTTGTAATGCGCCCTTCCTCAAATTGTTGCCGGTAGCCCTCCTAAAATTGCTGGTACCCCTCCAACTCAGAATGGCTGGCTTTATTGGCCTGGACAACATTTTCCTATCATTTCCTTGGTTTCGTTTTCCAGCGAGTTTCTAATCGTATTATGTTTGTTTTGTGTTGTATCAATCAAATACCTGAACCAGATTTGAAAGTATTAATTATTTCCAATAGTTCATGTCGCATCATTCTAATGTATCATTAACACCAGGGGGTAGGAGCCGGGGGAACTGGGGCACGTGCCCCCCCCCCCCCACTTTTTTCCAAAATAGCAAATGTGCCCTACTGGCAAATAAAATGTGCCCCTTTGATGAAGAACTGTCCTTTGGATATCTTAAGCCTTTGTTAAGTTTAATATTTTATTTTAATTATTTATTTTTTAATCTGTAAATGCTATTTTTAAAATGGCATCCCATATCTTTTCTTAGCACGGTTAACAATAAACAATCTCAATTAATTGTATTGATAGCATACTAACATATCATATATATTAGTGATATGGCCGGTGTTTATCGGTTTATAGCATAACGAGTGGTGGTTTTGGAATGAGAAAGTGCCCCTCTGTTGTTGGGGGGGGGGGGGGGGGGGGGGGGGGGGGGGGGGGGGGGGGGGGGGGGGGGGGGGGGGGGGGGGGGGGGGGGGGGGGGGGGGGGGGGGGGGGGGGGGGGGGG
>JAIPMN010015565.1:760-21586 GCA_020650975.1 Apostichopus californicus
GGGGGGGGGGGGTGTCAGAGGGTACAGCACAGGGATCAGCTAAGAGCCAAGTCAGAAGAAAAGTGGATACAGTACAATGTATTTTCATAAAATAAGTAAGGAACATGATGTAAGAAATATTGATTGAGAGCAAATCCAAGACTTAAAATCTATTCTGGTTAGTGAATTGCATGCCTAAATTGACACATCAAAGATGATACTGATACAAACAAAGGCGAGAAAAGAAAATATTCTCTCGAAAGGTAACACAGTTTGCATAGATTGTAGTAAACAACTGCTATGCTATCAACACGATACACAGGAGACAATCATCTTAATGTGTTTTTATCTGAGCCAAATAAGTTGCACTATTTATAGCTTGGTGAAATGTCACTGGTTTCTGCTGTGAATTACAGAAATGAAATGAGCATTCATTTTTATGTGCGGGGACAGAGCCCTGCAAACTGCTTTTCAGAGTTTTCGCTCAGGTTAGGCAAAGGTCAAATATCAAGGACATACGGAGGAAGTGTGGGTGATTTAACAGGATGTTTTTGTTAGAAAATGCACTTTTAGGTAGTCTGCAAGTTTAAAACATGACAGTAGTGCAATACAATTTGAAAACAAATATGGATGACCTTTTAAACCATAAACTGGCTTTGTTGACACTGCATCCTGCGCAAACTGCTTCCTCATCATGTACCAAATCAAACGGAATAAATGTATTACCAACTTCAAGGACTTGTGATTTCCCCTCTCCACATTATCAAAGCAGTGTTCAGTTTGAAATATAGTGCTGAGACATGCACAGGATTCCTAAGGGGTGGGGAAGGGGGGGAGAGGGGAATTTCCTACAACAGAATTTTGGTAGCGGCATGAGCCTTTAAAGGAATTGAAGACTCGCCCCAAAACGCGTGCAGCCATCTGGAAAAGTTAACTTTCCGTTGCTTGCAAGTGTTTTGCTCGTGTCGCTGCAAAATGCAGACAGTACAGTAATGAAACGTTAATGAAACGTTGTTATCTATAGCTGGACCTGAGATGTCCATCGCTGTATTATTTGTACACTGTGCTGTGGGTATTGACCGCAGCTGTATGTACTGACTGTACACTAGTGTCTAATTACCGATGGTAGCAAGCTGTGTGTGTATTTTCTAGCATCGATGGTGGTGTCTAACACTTCTGTTACACCTCATTCGAACTAGGTCAGATTACAGGCATTAAAAGTTTCTTTTTGCACGAGTCTTCATACCCTTTAAGGACGGATGGGCCGCGAATGTAGTTCTTCCGTAGGGTGGTTCTTGGGGGTCCTTCAGAATAAAATTTTAAATCCCAGTAGCTCCCACGTCTTCCTGCACCCACATGTAGATGATGAATGAAACAGATTGTCAACAGTTACCTATTGCAACACAATAAACGATGGAAGAGCAACTATATACAGAAAGCAACAAAGCTACGACAAATCGTGTTCGATGAAAAAATTTATTTTTCACTTTTATTAATCATATTATAATATTGACACAGCATCAAGTGAAATCAATAACTTAAAAGTGCTAGTATAAATCAAGACATACATATACATATATATATATATAGCTATTAACTCTGTATACGTTACTGCTTTACATTAATGTGCACCAATGTTTAAGGCATTAATCGTTTTAGTGATAATCCGTCACGTCAGAATATGAACCAATTAAAGGTAAGAAATTAATTTTGATACGCTGTCGACCGATAAAAAATTGAATAGAGATGCAGTCAGTCAATGCTGTATTTCGATACCAATTTTAATATTAAAGAAATGAAAGCTTCAGCATCAACTCATGTGGCTGGACTATTAAGTCTCTGACAGAATACGTATGAGGTCAGTTTTTGCAGAAACAACCCTTAAAACACAATACTGAGTAAACATGACAGTTTATGATCTCAAATAATGTGTTTACGAATGCATTATTAACATTTTCAAGGGATTAGTGCTGGATGTTATATCCGAAGAGTGATCTGTTGTTTATGTGAAGTTAAACCAACATGTGCTGGTTCAGAAATTATAATTTACAGCAGAATTTCTTGAAAATTTAGAACAGTTAAGTCAACTCTAAGTAGCGATAAGTTTGTTTCCCTTTGCTTGGACTACGATATATCGAGAATAAGATTCTGCCGGAAGTCATCGTTCAAATCGTTGATTTTTGTATGATCTGGGAAATTTAAAAAACCAAACACAGAAGACTATTCTTAGAATATCTCTGCCAGCTGCAAACGAAAGAAAGAAATAGAAATATATAATAAAATTTGTTGCTATATGGTACATATTGTGGGTTAATTGTTTACTTAAAAATAATTACAAAATAAACTATATACATATCATGATAATTGTCTTTGAAGTAATAACTTAAAAAAGGTAAACTTTGTTTACATGAGAAATTTATCAAAATTAATTTGCATTGTCAATTGTATGATGAATATTAATTGTTATTCAATGATATCCAAGGAGTCATGAGCAGTCGAAACATCGAGCTACAAACCATCTCCGTTGTACATAAATTAATGGCGCTCTCCGAACACGTCCAAAATCAACAGAGGGCGCTGACATGTCGTTCTCATCTAGTTTCACAAAACTTGACAAACTGCGGTCTACGACACAGCAGATCATAACGGTACCATGAGCTCGTCAAAAGAAGTGTTTTCAATTTTGTTCATATTTGTTGAAGACAAGGTCTTTTGAAACAAGTTTTTCAAGATCTTTTGGAACAAGTTTTTCAAGTTCAGCTAACTGTTTTAAGTAAATTAACTTTTCTTTTTCCCAAAACGTTCTTTTCAGTCCGTGAAACTGCAACTAATCAAGCTCCCAGCACTTCTTCGGTATGCAAGAACATCGGGCGTGTTTGAACCCTTTCATGCGATCGTGTTACTTTAATTCACATTATGTTAAACATTAGAGTTCAGACCACAGAAATTAGGACCTATAGGACAGCCACCTTAGCATTTACAGGCAAACTGAGAGACATAAACAGTCATGTCACTGTGGTTATGCAAACCCCACACATTCCTCATTTACCGAATCACTTTTCATCGTTTCAACTTTCATCGTTTCAAGTTGCAGGGATTGTGATTGAATTTGAATATAGTATATTAAAAACGTTTATTATCTTAATTTATATATATATATTTCTGAAGCAAATGTCTCTTTGGTTTGTATTATTTGTGACATCACATCCTTGGCAACACAAGCAACTTGTTTTTGGGGTCAAAATGACTGACCAAGTTTAAGCTTGTTAAAAAATGTCACAAAGGTGTCAAATATTGAAAAAAATCCTTCACTTTTCAAATAAATATGAAAAACTGACAGTGACCTTTAGAGCATGAGTTTTCAATTAATATTCTACATATATGAGGGTCAGAGAAAAAAATTATTTGGCCAAAGGGCATAACAGAATCATAATCTCACTTTAGCTAAAATTGAGTAATGTGCATGATAGGCTAGCTTAATTAGCCTATGGTCTTAAGGGTATGACATAGCAAAACTCCTGCTATAGACTGTCAGCTGGCTACAACACATATCTTCTCTAGACACCCTGCAGCCAAGCCTATACTTGTAATATTAGATGCCATTACCATGTGAAGTTTTAATTATTTAACTAACTGTAACTCATTGCACCTTTCAAGGAGAGTGGAATCTTTCACAAAGTTCATTTGATATATGGACCATTGCACTAGCAATTCAAGATCATCTGTTTATAAAGTGAAATGCCACAAACGAGTGCATGCCACAAATCCTATTAATGGAATGTAAAACGGTAACTTTTAATTTACAATCACACACTTAAAGGATTTGCAACAGGCATTCACCTTAATGGCCCCAAATATGCTAGAAATATGAAAGAAATATGCTAGAAAGTCTGATAATGATACAACAAGCATTCTACTGCCACGATGTATGTAGTAGATATTCAGGGCAAAGCATTTAAGAAAGTTTTGTAGTTTTCAATTGCACAATAATTTTTTCTTCTTTGGTTGACCAAACAGCAAATAGGGTAGGCCCCCCCAAAAAAGGTGATGCCCTCAAAGCATTTCTTCCTCGCTGATACAGCGAATCGTCTAATTTATTAAACACTACTCGATGCCCGGCACAGCAAATTTTGGAGATTAAAAAGCAAATAACGGAAAATACTCACTTTTAGCAAATTTGTAGCATGCTAAAAATGTTGGGGCCACTAACTGATGACCTTTTTAAGCCAACCAAAACATTCAACTGTAGTTCAAAATACTACTATAACATCACTGAGAATACTGTTCAACTGCAAAGCAAAATGCTATCCAAGAATTAATAGCCAACATTGCAAAAGGAATTATGCAAATATATATAGCTAGTTTTGTACACAAAAATTTCACTATTTTGCAGTTTCTTGTCGAAGAATAAAAAATTCCAGAAATCACATAATTGCTGACGTGGAACAGTATAGGCTAACAATGTCAATGGCGCCACAGCTTTATTTCATAGGCCGGAAACTGTGACCCGCGGAAGACGCATATTAACAACAACCAGAAACAGAATTGTGTTCATAATTCCATGATTGTAATTGTCTTAATTGCACCAATATTAGATATGAACTTAAACCAACAACACAGAGCAAAAATATAAAAATATAAATTACCACATTTTGATTATTCTTCTGTACTTTCAACTTCATTAGACATTGCTTGTGCATTATAACTGAAAGATTTCATTGTTTTAATTGCATTACCACCTCAATCAATGTACTTGGCCAAATTTTTACATTTTCTCACACAGAACATTAATACAGCAAACATAATGTCTCGCAGAGCATAGTGACTACAGCCAATTTCTTAACACTAGAAACGAGAAACATTTTTAAGGGCGGAGAACTTGTGCATCGGCGTGAAAGATTGCTATAGACGTCTCTCGTAGAATGAGGAACCTCTAGACCGAGTTGCCATGGCTACATCACTTTTTCTCTTCCAATGGCGATGTCTTCCCTTCATTTCCGTCAGACTTTGCTTGCAGAGCGAGGAGAGGCTTGGCTTTCTCTGGAACCTCCTGGAAAAAAAAAGAAAAACAACAGCACAATAATGAGTCAGACAGCAAGCTGTATCATTAACCAATTAAGTCACTCAGTGAGTGACATTTCCTCCCCTAGAAATATATCCACATTTTGGAGATGCATGAAACATTTATATTGCTCTGTTGATCTGCTCAGATGGAGATATCACTGGCAGATTGTAAGTATGCTAGTAAGTTGCAATGTAAACTATACTGTACATCTCCCATAAAAATGGATACTTTCTTTTGGGGCAACATGAACCATAAAATTTAGGATCGAGTGCTTTATTCCTACAGCAATGACATGGCAATACTTGTACTTGATTATAAGTAAAACTAAACATTTGCACATACCATACCGTTCATTTCTTTGCAAAAGTTGATTGAAACTTCTTTATTATTATATTTTTTTGGGGGGGGGGGTATCTCAAAGTAGAAATATGCCCAAATTTGAATATGTAGTGGTCCAACAATTGTAATTATTGTAATATACTATGTTACATCAAGTGAAATTTCATCACCTTTTCAGGATTTACCATCCCTCTCGGCTCTGATTAAATTCCACCGAATATTACCACAAATGAATAGGAATAACTCAATTCACTGCAACAACTGTACTGAAGCAGACTACTATACTGTGCATGGTTACCACAATATACCTTACAGGACAGCTATTTAAATGGGGAGGGGGTGGGGAAGAGTATATATATATATAAACATATCAAAGGCTTTAATACAACTCAGAAAAAAACAATCAAACACAATTAAGTTTGTTTTGAACGGAAATTCCCAATTTGATTGTCTGGTGCGATATTTATGGACTGCAGAAAAATAATTTAAGATCATATTTTGTGTCTTCACAGACTGCAAGCTACGGTAGGCCGCAATATCATTCGCAGTTGAATAAAAATCGATAGCATAAGTTCCAAATGTAACACCAAAATCCAGCCATTTTCACTGTTTATCAATAGATGTGAACCTTTACTACAAAACAAAGACTATCGAGGTGTCGATCAACACACGATCGATGATTCATAGCAGAAAAAAACTCTCCGGGATAAGTGAAGTCACTGAATTGGTGCATTGAACTGTGAATTTATAAACGGTACAAACTGATACATTTTTGGCACACTTATCCACTATAACAGGAAATTCAGAAAACCCACACAGCTGTAAGCGTTTATGTGACATGTGTTAAAACTACAGCTCTGTGAAGCATAACTGAGGTGCATATATATATATACAGTAGCTACTATACAATGGCTGCTTATACCAGCTTTTTGAGTTGATTTTAATCAATCTGTTAATGTTACAGTCTTATACTTACAAATTTCATATCAATAGATCTCATTAGCTCGACGAGCCAACACAGACTAGTGTTTAAATACAGTGTTTGCTATATATACATGCCACTATGAAAAGTGTCCGGACTACGAAATTATGAGAACTGAATCGAGTTCTTTAATTGCTAACTCATTAACCATCATTTGGTGATAAAACCAGGACACTGTTTAGTTTGATCAATTACAACCTTATTTTGAGTATTTAGTCAATTGTTCGGTTTTGGCAAAAATTGCTGACCAATTTCAAAATGCTGTCTTAAAGCCAAGTCTGTAAGAGAGGCAAAAAAGGAGCATAAATTGCTCTTTTTGGTACCAAAATTCAATGAAATATTGCCTTTGTTCAGTTTGTGTCATTATCTATAGCATTTGAAACAGGATGATTTCTAACAGGTGAAAAAATACATATGTCATGGAAATAATTGTTCCAGAAAGTGTGCTGTAATGTATTAAAATTTGTGATCAGTTTAGCATATCTGGCAATCTTGGAATTACTTTATAATATTCCGTAAGAAAAAAAACAATGGAAGATACCGTACCACGTGACAGGCTATACAGTATGTGCTTGTCTTTCAATACCATTCTACGTGCGGTATCAAGAAGGGATACATTTGAGGGACAATTCTAACCTGTCATATGATAGGATACCTATACTCCCTGCAAAAGCCTTTGAAATACATGAATATTTAGCCAAATTCAATGGAGACACCCAGTTCATACGTTTTCGGCAAGCTTAGTAGTGATTAGACATGTATGTTATTAAATGGCACTAACCACCTAGAAATGTATGAGAAATACATGAAGAAATGTATGTAGAAATCACATGTCATTCACGACGCCGGTACTGTCGATACAAGTCAAGCATTTAGCACATTACCCATACCCTGACATGACTAATTTACCAATTTTGGCAGAGAGATAAATCTAATTGCTTTACGTATCGTGTTTGAGCCCAGGCATGTCGAGGGTCCCAAGGCAACTTGACGAAACACGGATGGGAGTATGATAGGAAGGCATGAAGCCAGACGTTTGTACTGTACAGTGTAGGGGCCTAGGCCTACTGTAGCTAGGCCTAATTAAGCCTAAACGTTAGGACCTAACTTGCAGAAGTAGTGGAATCGTCTAAGGCAGCGTTTTTAGTTTTGCTCAGTTCATTTTCAAAATCCCCAACCCATGTAGACCTACATTTCAGATTGAATTTCGGATCCAGTAAATTAAATGTCCAGCTAGACCAGCGCACTATACTGTATATGGTGTGCCTGACAACAAGTGCAGTAACACGCATGCGCTGGTTTATGAGGATGTAAACATGTGCCATTCCTATAGGTTAGTGCCTTCCTGTTGCATACATGTCTGTTAGGAGAGTGCCAACTTGCAAATGTCTTGCAAACGTACGTATCTAGTGATGGATATGAGGAAGTATGGAATATGGGAGGAAATTATTTAAACAGAGAGGTACTGTGTGTGTGTGTGTGAGATCGGTAAATAGGTCTTAATTTGATCTATTTTCAGACTCAGGCAATAATCCTTCAGTATGCTACATTGATGACAAAGTCCATCAGTCACAAACGGAAATCTACACCCAGGGTCCCAGACAATGTAATCAGAAACCAATTGACGTACTGATTCCTAGCCGCAATTCACTTAAAAATATTTAATGTAACACCAAAAGTTTGATGTTTGAAACATTTTTCAAGGTTTTTGCAATCACTCCAATTTTGTAATATGTTTTGATACTTTTCTTCTTCCGTAAACTTCAGATGACCTTTGACCACCACAGGAAACAAAAACACACACAGATGTGTCCACTTTCACAAACACATCAGCTTCTGTAGATTCGTTTTGCCCGAATTAAATAAAGCACACTTTGAAGCGAGCCTGTATCCACATGTATGATATACCCAGCATGTCACTGACAACAACCAGCTGTTCAAGTTATCTACTTTCACCTTGTATAATATTTAACATGCAGGCCTATACACAACCATGGATTATACAGTCACTGTACTAATTTCTATGATGAGTACTGTACTCCAATACTCCCTGCATGGTTTAGGTATTTACAAGTGGTTTAGGTACTTACCTGTCAACATGATGACTATTAACCTCTTCCATTTATCATTTGTTCAGTCTAATTAGTATACAGTTTGTTCAGCATTGACCATTATTATGCATGGTTATAAAAATGATTTAGAATCTACCAACGTATGCAAGCAAAAACAGTCTGCTTGCTTCCTCCATCCCCCTCCACCCCCCCCCCCCACCAAGTGCTACCCCTTCTCCTGCTTCATTCCAACCCTTGCCCTACTAACTCTCCCAATTCCTATACAAAAGTACATCCTTCCCCTCCAGTATCCAATCTTTGCCCAAGTACCCCTTTGACTTCCTGCATAATTCCCCTCCCCCTCATACTTCATTCTAACCCTAACACTGCCACTTCCTACATAATCCCCTTCCTTTCCCTCCCCACCCCCCCCCCCTCCCCCTACTTCATTCTGACATTTTCCCAAGTAACCCTGCGAATTCATATTCCCTGGAGTGTTAGCTCAGTGGTTAACACCGGTGCCTTCCATTCATAAGGTCCCCGGTTGGAGTCACTCCAAGATTAATGTATGTCGTCCAGTTACAGAATTGTTGACAATTGACAATTCATCATCATGAACGTTAAATATGAATGTAAGAGACTGACTTCGGTCAGCTTGCGGCTTTGATAAGCCAATGAGGCTTCTCCGCGAGTTCCTGCTTGCAGGATGATCTACAACACATACATACATACATATAACCCAGATTCTCCTCCACCATTTTACTACAGTCGGTATAAACAGTATGGTTCAATTTAGGGAAGGTGGAAGATTTTTACAGATATGAACAATATTAACCCTACAGCCTTCTGTATAGTAAAACATATATACCTCACACATTCGCTTTTAGATGTTTCAGCTTTTAAGCTCAACACTGGTGTAAACGATCAAGTGTTAAATATATTCAACCACATAGTTCAAAGGTGACAGCAATAAAACTTTTCCGAGTGCACTTTAAATTTGGCACCGCTTTGGCGCTTTGTTCATGTCAACAGTAGTATAGTAAAGCATATATTTAACTTATAACAGTTTATATATGGAAAATTCCCAACATCCCTTATCAAGATTTACCAACTGCTCTCTTATCAATATACTGATAAATTTGTTTACTGACCAAACAATTAGATGATATCCAACTTCCAAGTATTTCTATATACACATATGTAGGTCTAAAATAAAAAGCCAAGTGGCTTTGAGATATAGAGATATATATGGTACTGTACCACCCTAGGAGCACATAATTATATACAGGAGATTTATATCAATCGTTCTTCCCAAGTGACTTAATTTTGAAGTTTGTGTGCATTTCAAATCGAGCAAATCCATAATTACTGTTTTGTAAATAAAACTGAAGCAACAACCAACCTAAGATTACTTGCGAATCTCAATTGTCAACGTTATATTGCTAACACTGGACAAAAGTCTGACTTTCGGGTTCCATTTTGTTTATCGCAAGTGACCATGCAAGTTTCTTGCACTCATTAAGATGGACCTTACAAACTTGTACAAGTTTCCTCACAAGCTATATCTCTGACCACTGGTTTTCATGAATAATTCAATATTTCACTTAAAGTTGAGCCTTCCACAGGGGGGGGGGGTCCCAAGTGACCTTGACCTCCACAGAAAGTAAGTTAGGGTTCCTGTACTTAAATTTACATAATGAGTATAAAATTCCATTACCACATAAAACAATCTAGGGATTTAAATTTGCAGCCACCAAAGTGGATCACAGTACTAACTTACAGTAAAGCGTACATGAAGTTTTTGAACTGTTAGTGATTAGTTTCGTTTAATGTTAGTTCTGCCAGTCCCCATGTTAAACAAGATGGGCGACACCTTAAGTCCAGTCAGTCGAATGTATCATGCTATGGGTATTCGTACATCATCTCTAATTTACTGTACCGTCAGACTTTGAACAGGTTCTTGTATTAATGCACCAACCGATACTCACATATATGCTACCATGCAGCTATCACCCACAGTACATGCACTGAAAGTACCAACAATGTTATGTACCCACAACCAAACAGGCTTGTAATACGAGATACAATAGAATGAGTCATAAGAAGAAATGGAATTTCCCTTGGTGTGAATACAGCTATGAGTACAAGCATGAGTATCTTATCTTGCATTAGCCTACAGTACTACATTTCAAGTATTATGAGTACAAATTTATGAGGTCAATTACGAGTACTACAGATAACTTTGCTATGAGTACAAGTATGAAGATATTCCAAAAAGGTTGTGAGGAGACAGGTAAGCGAGGAGCGAAGTAAATACTACAAATCTGACACCCAACCACCAATAGAGGTAACCTTTAATCTGTCATCCCGCTTGTCAAATGACACTTCTCGGGGAACGTCTTGTTCACACTTCACTTCCTAATTGGATAAATCATATAGTTCTATGTTTAAAACATCGGTAGAAGGGGAGGTAGGGTTACGGATGGGTAGGGGAGGGTGTAGGGGATGGGGTCTACTTAATAGCAAGATTCAGGGTTTTAATTGATTCCTCAAGTGACGTGTACATCAAACAGCAGACCTTGATAATTTTTCTAAAATATAATTTAAATTAATTCTAACATGAAAAATAAATAAAACATTGACAATGGGCTTTTTAAGCATTTCATCATGAAAGTCTCATTTATGGGGCAAATTAAACTCATATTGTTACTTAAAATAATTATTATAGCAAGGAAGTGACAGACCATTGAAATGGTTGATTGTTACCAAAAGGCTGAGGTGTAAGTGTTACGTGTGAATTGTACTATGGATTTCAGTGATTAATCTCAATGATGCAAATTTCCTGCCTCGGCATGAAAATACAGAAATTAATATACTCACAACTCTCTTCATAATTGCTAGTATGGTGGTCCAAAGGTAGTTCACTGTTGCTATGTAGGCCACTCTTAGATGAGTTGGTAGTACTAGAAAGTTAACAAGCTGAAACCAAGTAGTAAAATTAAATTACATGAAATCAGGTCACTAAAAAAAAATTCAGACACTGAATTGTTATCATTTCTATTAATTGTTAGAATGCAAAGATAACAATAATGTCACTCAAAAACTCGGCAGAATTGCAATTGTACTGGAAAATTTGACCTTGCCAAAAACTTAAAAAATAATTGCTGCTAATGTAAGAGTAGAAATAGCAATTTATGTAAGTTATAAATCCTTGAAGTCATAAATAATTGGGTAAAAAGCTGGAAAATTACATGAGCAACAAAGTTTTTTTTTATAATTCAGAATGCTTTTCACCTTAATAGCTACCAATTTAATACAAATTGATCTTAACAAATCGTTAGAACAGATATATTGCACTTGCCAAATTACCAGGTACCAACAAAAGCTGACCTGGGAAATGACACTTACTGTAGCTGAGTAAACTGCATATCATTACCTGTGCACAAGTCCAGAAACAGCAGCTGTACCTGAAAGTCTCCACAAACTTCTGTCTACATTCTAGGAAAATATCCGGCTGCCTCTCGAGTGCACTCAGGCCTGAAAGAGACAAAAAAGATACACGTATAACTGTGGATGCTTTGATTCTGAAATCATCAAGTCAACATGAATATTCATTAACCATCTATTTTACTATTTACATACTTCTGAAATTGTTTAGGACTATTGCGTTTTAGTTTCTAGTATCGTGTAGTACGGGTGTGTTTTTTATATTGTTGCTTTCGGCAGTTACATTTTTTGCCTCATTGGTTCTATATATTTAATATTTTGGTTTTTGTTACTATTTGTTTTTAGGTTTTACATTTGTAAAGCGCTTTGAGCAGCTTTGCTGATTATGCACTATATAAATATTACTTATTATTATTATTATCTGTTATGGATCAGCCAGTTGGGACAATTTTCCTAATGCTAATACCTCTATAAACTGTACTCCTATATCATGCTTCAAAGCACTGGTATTGACAGTACAAACAGTTCCTAACCTTGATCTGATAGAAACATGATATTCATACTGCTCGTACTGACAACACGAGTGCTCTGAAGCGGGACATGACACTACAGTATAGAAAAAATTGTCCCAACTGGTTGTATGGATAACATACTGAACTTCTATACAGTATACACACACATACTGTATGAAAGGGAATATTTCAATGACTTGAACAATATTGTGATGTCCTCCTGCATTGCCACGAAATTATCCTTTTGATATATATAGACACTGTTTTTACCTTCATGCTGAAACTATCAATTTATGCGAATTCCCTTTGGCAAAATGGCCAACCTGAATTGGTTGAAACTCTGCTGTGAGAATGTTCTTGTCCCAGGAGAGTGCTTGGATTTCATCTGTTTTTTCAGCTAAGCTTTCGACTATTCCCTAGGAAGTCTGGTAAAAGCTCACGTTCTTCTCGTAAAAGGGATATTCCAGTGGCAGACAAAGGAACAATGTTGACAAATCTCATCTCAATCATTTGTAACTTAGAACTCAAGATATGGATGATTGAAAATGTAACCTATGTATTTTGACTGGCTAAATCCTTTTCATCGTCACGTTTTAATGTTATTTTAAAATCGGTGCAGATCCCTACGATTTTGATTTTCTTGTCGATTTATCATTTGAAATGTGATAAATGTGATAAATATGGATGCTGGCAATATGTAATCATTCAAACGCATTTTTTTTTGTGTCCAAATATCATTTTTTCTTTGCGAATAAATTAATAAAAATGTTATAAAGGAAACCAAAACAATCTTCAACTGCATTCCCTTGATATGCGTCGTACAAAATTCACCAATATTGAGAAATTCACTTATTTATCAGATGAAATGCTAAGAGGATGGGGTTTGAAAATTTGGTTACTTTTTGTTAAGCAATTAACGTCATACACCAGAATATTCCTTTTCAAAAATATGGCAGAATGTGGTCAGGATTGGAAAATCTTGCTGAATTTTCTGTATTCAAACATGTCTATTAATATAGATGAATTCCTGCTGTAATTCGCAATTCGCAAAACAGGCTACTGCAAGAATTCCTTATACATACAGTACAGTGAGGGTACTTTACAACAAGAAAAGTGGAACAGGGCTATTTTCTACTTGTTCTTGTTTTCAAAATGTTTCCACTCTTTTTCTTAATATTTTGCTGCTTCATTTTACAATTCTTTACCCTTACTACAATATACTACAATAGCTCTCAGTTACTAAAGTCCATAACAGTTTCTAAAGCTGACCTTCAGTTGCCTAGATACTTTGTCAACAATTATCAACCTAAATAATAACTTTTCCTAAAATCTGGGCCACGTTGTTTAACTGTTATTTTTGAGTCCGCCCGTCTATTTTGCAATTGACCGCTAAAAGAACTGCGGAGCTGGTATATCTTTCTGTGACTACCCTGGATACGCTCATTACGGCTTTCAACATCTCACAAAGAATATTGATTATTTATGAGTGAGTGAGTATGGGA
This sequence comes from Apostichopus californicus, assembly GCA_020650975.1. Lineage (NCBI taxonomy): Eukaryota > Metazoa > Echinodermata > Holothuroidea > Aspidochirotida > Stichopodidae > Apostichopus > Apostichopus californicus. Next base: position 14,638 of record JAIPMN010015565.1, read on the forward strand.
GTAGTCTAAACTGGTGGCTAACACAGTTAAAGTAAACATCATCAGTGTTTGGCCCCAAACTTTAGTAGGCTAGAAGTTTTTTTGGAAGTTTTTTTTCAAGAGTACTTTCTCGTGGGCATGGCTACTACTGTATGCATCGTCAATACTGTACTAGTGTGCAGTATTTACAGAGATTGAGGAGTGTTGAGTTGAAAAAAATTAAGATAAATACTTTCAAGATGGCAGTAAAGTGTTTGTTGAATTTGAAGAGTATATGATTGATGGTTATTTGACTTGCTAGCATAGTTAGGGCCAATACCAATGACCTTTGAAGTCTTTCTTTTTTTTTACTTTTCAGTACATATACAGGCCTAGATTTTGTGGCCTTGCAAAAACTGAAATTTCTGACATTGCAAATTTGATGATAAATATTGAAAAGAAACAGCATAAACTAACCTGACAAAATAATGCCTCTGACATTATGAAAAACAATTTTGGGTTCGAAAGTGAACATACAGTACATGCATCTCAGAACTGATGTGCTATTATTTTTACCCAAATGTCTTTATTTATCCAAAAAAACTAGCCCCACGCCATAATCTACCTACTGAAGGGTAACACAGGAGGATTATTATCATGCCAGTATTCCAAACTGTTTACTACTACTAGTTACAATCTTTGACTACTGGTTCCCCTCAGTTCTGTCTATGCTGGTAATGGTGCATAAACGGACTTCATTGATTGTTCGATTTCTTGTTATTCAAGAGAGTCTGAGGTCAGTTTTGTTTTGAATCTGCTTTGTTGAACTAGACAAAGAGTGTATATATTACCTCTCCCTGTGGCTTTACTGTTCAAGCTTTTGCAGTTCAGATCTCTGATACAGACTAGTCAGTATTACATTGTTCTTTTAAGAATGAAATCGGCTGCAAGGGTCAGTGGGGCGTACAGTATAAATTCCTAGGCAATCTGAAATGAGATGCGTACGGTATGATTGGATTTCCTTTCACACAGGGCACTTGGTATATTAGGAGATAACAACAATTGGAAATAACACTGGAGAGAGGCCAACTAGAGAGAAGTCAACTAAACACATGGGGAGAGGTCAACTTAACTAATTATTATTTGACCAGCTGGTATAACTAATAACTAAGTCCTGTAGGAATAATAACATAGATTTAAATGGTATTGACAAATAAAGAGAAGTAGTTCACTTTAAGTAATAATTCATCTTGGTACAGTAGTAGTTCCTTAAATTTGTGTTACTTTTTATGTCTTCACTCTATCTTGGAATGAGTGATTTAAAATACCTGACTTGAGATTGGCAAAAAATGTGGAAACTTATTGTTCTTTCAAGGAATCGAGATATATGTCACATAAGGCAAGAGCAGGGAATTGAAGCCACATGGTATCGTCTTAAAGTGCATTGCTACAGTGGTAGCATATTGGGGCCGCAAAACTGAGAATGGGGGTCAGATGGATTGCACAATGACACTAAATCATGTTTGGTTTACGTAAGCCACCATGAAAAACAGTAAATGCTATGACATCCCATGTAGTTCTGGAACCTGAATACAGTATCTACTCATGTCTATGATCTAAAGGAGACAGATTTAACACATTCTGGGCATCATATACTTGAACTTGGGAGCTTAATACTTGCCTCTTCTGTCTATTGCATACAGTACCTGTATATATAGCACTGGGTGTGATTGTACAGATATATCCATTTCAATGAGAACTATACATGCAACTAAGAGCCAATAGTATGTATACTTGTAAGAGAAGCTGAGCTTATGTACATGATACCTCAAGAAATTATCCATACCACTCTCCCGTAGAATTGCAACTGTTTGTTTTATTATATTTAAGGTACCTGGAATAAGAAAATGAAATGACTTATTGTTATGTAAGGGAAAAAAACAAACATGTTTTTAGTCTGCATCTGCAACCTTTTGTGGCCAACTTCGTTATTGTTTATAATTATATTAAAAACAGTCTAAAAATGCTATTTCAAGCCTGATTTGACATCCTTTGAAAATTATTTGATTTCGTCACCTCAGAATTACTGCATACATGTGTCGATTTTACTGAAGTTAACTTAGGCAAAATTCCAAACTTTTTCCACACACTCAAATCACAATATTTGTATTTTATTTTGAGTAGTCAACACATGTTTAATTTTTTTACTCGGCCTATATGACGTATTATTGTTGTGATGTGCTGTGCACAATGTCATACGAAACATGGATGTTGCAAAACGGAAAAATTTGTGAAAGCTAATCCAAAACTTCCAAATCATCTTCAGTCATATGTATTAAAATAAAAGATATTTATCTTATCTATCATATGAACCGTCCAAAAATTTACTGAACATTAAAAGTAATATACATTTTGGTTGAAACAAGTTGGGATGTAACTTAGGCTAATTTTAATTTAATTGTCAACATATTTTGCTTTAATTCTTACCAACATAAAAGGCAACAACATATGCACTTCCTGCAATTGACTGGTCCAACAAGAGTTTCTTGGCAAGGATCCTAAATGCTGTACCAGGTAGAATTTTATCCAACCAAGTGTACCAGAGATGTCCCACTGGACCATTGAAAGATGCACCTATAATACTAAAGTGTGCTATCCTCACCCAGTTTATAGGTTTGTCACTTTCGTTAATTAATTGCAAGGTAAATTCACCTGCTGCACAAGTTCCTCCATATATTGCTGCATTTACAAGGAAGGGTCTTCTCCTCAATATTCTATTAAATGTGAACAAAAGTCTATTCTGAGCTAGGGAAGCCATTTAGCCTATTGTTATTTCCTGCACAGGTCGGCCTAGTACTAGTAGTACTGGGTAACTACTGCAGGATTGTAGTGAAGCAATGACACAACATAGTGTTGATCCTTATTCCACAATAGGTATAATTTAAGTCAAGGTTATATATTGTGACTATAGCTGTAAATGATTTGCTTTCGATATAATTTCTGTGAACGTTTGGTCTGATCCTGATGAATTAGTTCAATTCTCTGACTGACATTTGTAGTATCAGCATCAGGTAATCTCCGAGAAGGAAACAGCTTGAAATAGGCAAAATATGATTCACTCCAATGAAAGAAACACATATCATTTCTTCACAAACAAAATTACTTCCGATATGAAATCAATCTTAATTGTTATGTGTCCAACGATTGGAAAACTAGCAGGTTTCCTGAAGCCGGAAATTTCCAAAGTTCAGTGGAAGGACACGACGACAACGATTTAGCAAGAACTAGACAAACAATTGACTGTGTGTCGGTCAAGCGCGGTCGTATATTGTTGAAGACTAACTGATACAAGGCGTAGGAGCCATGTGGACTATACGTGTAGTTCTCACAATATTAGTATTACGGTCATAAATGTATGCACAAGTCAAAGGTGATCTAGCTTACGGAACTTTCCGATGAAATTGCTGCAAATATCTCAAATCAGATGGACAATTTTAAGTTTTCAGATTAATGACTGAATTCATGGAAACGATGGAACTCTGTTTTTTCATGGAAACCGCAGACAGTAATTTTATCTACATGCTCTCGTTAGAAGTTCGGCCTTGTATTGAGTTTACCGTTACAGTGCCTGCCTCGGCTTTTCCTCAATTCGAATCACGTAACACTAATTTGAATAAGGTGTAGCACTTCGTTGTAACGATTTAAGTAGGCAAATTAGAGAAATTCAAATCTGCAATGAGTGAACAAGAACGCCAGATAATAAATATCGAGAAGACCTACTTTCCTGCTTAAGAAACAATTAGGACGTCGTCGTGCAACAAGTACATACATAGGTTTGAGATACGCGATGTACACGTGAGAACTGTTCAATGTTTTGTATGTAGATGTTTCAATGGCTTGTTTACTACGTGATATTGTAATGAAATACTTTCGCGCGGTTGGATAATATGGTAATATTTCAGCTATGATTGTGACGTAAGAACATTAAGGATGAACATTTGCTGCAATTGGTTTAATCTGAGAGATAGGCGGTACTATAGTTACTAAATTAAATATAACTGACACGTACGGGAAAGTTTTGAAAGTGTTTTTCAACGGTGTAGGCCGATATCGTGCGTAATTGAGAATATTACTTCCTTCATTTGTCGGGGAAAAAACAGGCCACATATACGAGTCTCCTGTCAAGAAATAGTCATCCTTAGCTGCCGTGTGTCTGTTTAAAAGAATTTTGGAAGGCTGAAAGGGAACTGGAGAGTCTTACAATGTCAATTATTAGAAGGTGGCTCGCCTTACCATCCCCCCCCCCCAAAAAAAGCAACCACTGTCAACATATCAATGACAGTTGTTTCATCAAATGCATCGAAAAATTAACAATTAATTTACCAACTTTCTGAAATATAATCTCAGAAAGCGGATGCAGTACACATTCTCATACTGATATATTGTAGACATAGCCGATACGGCTCTTATTGTAGATCCACAAAACCGCCACGTACGGCGCCTCTCGTTACCACCCCCTCCCCGCCCTTTCCGTCATTTAATTAAATATTTTCTATAACGTGTACGTATACATCCTGAAAATTTTCTCGGTGGTCAGGGACTGTGATTCATATACAGATGGGATAATTATGATGGTTTCAAAACAGGAATATAAATCAGTCACCGCGGTAGCACAAAATTAAGCTAAATATGTTTTAGGCCGTTATAAACACTGCCGGCTGTCCAGATTATATTTCTATATTCCACTTTTAATTTTGAGGAATGACCAGTCACAGCTGGGGTTCGTTACCGTAAAGTGACTGGATTATTTTAGTCTAATGTATACAGACATTTAGGTCAGTTCCTCAGATGCAACATGTACAAACTGACGAATTACTCAGTGGAAATGCATACATCTTTTATGGCCTCAACTGACATGTTAGTAATGTTCATATGTCATCCTTGGGTATTCCGTTAATTGTTTATATGCAATTAAAAAACACATGTTTTTTCAGCTGTTTGTTCAGATGTTTATTCTTGATTTATAAAAAAAAAATAATAAGTTCTGCACTGAGGAATTAACCGACGTCACCATGAAGTAAGCTTTAAAGGAGCATTCCGAAGTTTTAACATATGTTAAAGGTGCATTATCTTGGACATCGGAACAGCTGTAGAAACTTAACTGGCGCTCCCAGTGTTCCTCTTTCTTGGATTATGACATATATCAAGTTTAAAATTCTTTCTAAAGTTATCCTTTAACTGAAGGAAAATGCTCCCCGCGTATACAACCTCCATCAGGCTCAGTACCGAACGTATTGGTAGTTTTGCAATCATTGGCATCAACATGCTAAACCAGCTATAATATGCGTCACTGTGTATATAGTACTATAGTGTCAATGCATGTTAATTTTGGACAGAACGTAGTATGTAAGTTATCCACTTAATTGAGTGATCATATTTCATTCATGTATATCATTATTTCTTTATTATTGCTCTCACATGTCTGTGCTTTTTCAATATTATTCGTTTAATGACATTGGAGAAGGATCATATGGAATTAAATACAGAGGCGTTATCCCCGCTCTTCTTAATTAATACGTATTATTTAGCATTCCAACGCCCGTTGAAAAAATCTAACCGCGAATGCAGGAGTATCAAATACTTAAAATAAATGGAAACATCAATGACTTGTCTATATACGATGCATGTTTGATAGCTGCATCCCTCTTAATTTGTATTGCTTCTGTGCAACTGCGGGTAGGATCATGGGATGGGGAGTGGGTGCCGGTAAGCTATCCGCGCACATTAGCCTCAATAATGTTCAGACTAAAATCAGAATGTTTAAGTTGTTTACGACGGCATGTTAATTCCAGTTTGCTGACCTCACTTTTTCAATCTCTTGTCGAAACGAGAGGAGGGGTTGGGGGCAGGGTCTTAGCCAGAAATTTCAAATAGGGTGTCTCATTGGGGGTCTGAGCGGAGGGGAGGGGAAGTGGCTGCGTTCGAGAGGGTGATTATAACAAAGATTACTTCATCATCCCCCAGTATAGTAATGCATCTTAACAAACATGAAGTTGCTTTTGATATAGATATCTATCTGATCTTATCACATAATTTCGAATGACTGCAATTGGAAGAAATATTACGTCCAACATATATTACTTCCATGTGAAATGGCTCTGTGTTAATCAATGTGCGTCTGCAGATACTGATAGGCTGGTTGTGTTACCATGGTCACATTGAAGCTAGAGGGCGACAGGTGCCTTAAACCTACTTTGATTCAACAACAACAATACACAGCATTTACATGTATAAGCGATTAACAAAATCACAGTGCGTTCTCGCCAATCGCGGAGCCGACGGTAATGTACGAAGAGGCGCAAGCCTGGGCCGGAATCGTTAGCTCTATAGCTGCTACCGCTAACCGCACTCAACCTAGCTACAGCGGTAACTTATTTTGCCTACGAGTATCAGCTAAGCTCTAAGAGGTAAGAGCTTGCTTACGCTTTGTGCGACTTCTTTGCTCGAGATGACCCTAACGTTAGGCCTAACTCGTCTGTAGAATGCACTGCTCTGACTGTCTGAGTTCATCATTGGCATAAGCTAGGCCTACTATTCACACTGGTCAAGGCCTAATCTAACCAAGGACTAAGTCACAGTCACAGTTAGCCTAGCCTATTGTATGATCGGTATTTATACCCATATATACTAATACTAGCCTACTACTTGGCCTGTCTTACTGTACCATGACTGCCAACTGCGTAAATTGCAGAACCCCCAACTCAAAAGTAACAATTTTAAAACAGCTGGTTTCACAGTGAGCATATTATTGTTATAGCTTGACAAAATATTAGGTACAACATCCAAAGGCAAGAGCAATATATTTTGAGGATGATCGATGCAACATGTGTCACCAGGATGCATTGAATTTTTAATTTTTGAAGAAAAAAAAATTGGCCAACTTCTTCTCCCTATACTAGAGTGGTTCTACAGATACATAGAACGGTTACTT